>MJUU01019700.1:67792-86601 GCA_002080025.1 Modiolus philippinarum
TTCGTTTCGATCGGATAAAAAAACATTGGCGCCAGTGCGGAACTTAGGTTTAACATTGGACCCTATGAAAAAATTCACATTTTCTTCTTGTCTTTGAAACCAATGAAGCAAATGCAACCAAACTTTACAGGAATGATGTTCTAAAGGTCCTTAACAAAGATTGCTCATTTCGTTCCGATCCGATAAAAACATGGCCACCAGCTCGGAACATATTATAACATTGGCCCTGTGGGAAATTTACACATTTTCATCTTCTCCTCTGAAACCACAGAAGCAAATTCAACCAAACTTTAGAGGAATGATGTATGGAAGGTCCTTTACGAAGATTGCTCTTTTCGTTCTGATCCAATAAAAAACATGACAACCAGCATGGAACTTAGGTTTAACATTGGACTCTATGGGAAAATTCACATGTTCTTCTTCTGCTCTGAAACCGCTGAAGCAAATTCAACCAAACTTTACAAGAACGATGAACTGAAGGTCCTTAACAAAGATTGCTCATTTCGTTCCTATCCAATAAAAAACATGGCTGCCAGCACAGAGCATAGTTTTTTTTTGGCCCCATGGGAAATTTACATAAAAAACATGGCCACCATGCAGAACATCGAAAACCTTGCTTCAACTTTTGTCAGGTGAGCGATACAAGCTCAGTGTCTGAGCCTCTAGTTGTAGTCGCCATTGTCTGTCTCGATGTCATAATTGTCTGTTGTTGTAGTCGCCATTGTCTGTGTCGATGTCATCTTTTTCATTGTCTGTTCGGGTTAGGTGAGCAAACAACAGACAATGAAGAAAATGACATCAACACAGACAATGGCGACTACAACAACAGACAATGAAAAAGACGACATCGACACAGACAATGGCGACTACAACAACATACAATGAAGAAGATCAAACCGACACAGACAATGGCGACTACAACAACAAACAATGAAGAGAATGACACCGACACACACAATTGCGACTACAAAAACAGACAAAGAAGATGACAACACAGACAATGGCGACAACAACAATAGACAGAGAAGATGACATCGACAGAGACAATGGCGACTACAACAACAGACAATGAAGAAGATGACAACAACACAGACAATGGCGACTACAACAAAAGACAGAGGAGATGACATTGACACAGACAATTGCAACTACAACAACAGACAATGAAGAAGACGAGATCGACACAAACAATGGCGACTACAACAACAGACAATGAAGAAGATGAAACCGACACAGACAATGGCCGCTACGACAAGACAGAGGAGATGACATCGACACAGACAATGGCGACTACAACAACAGACATTGAAGAAGATGACAACAACACAGACAATGGCGACTACAACAACAGACAGGAGAGATGACATCAACACAGAAAATGGCGACTACAACAATAGACAGAGGAGATGACATCGACACAGACAACTGCGACTACAAAAACAGACAGAGGAGATGACAACAACACAGACAATGGCGACTACAACAACAGACAATGAATAAGATGACAACAACACAGACAATGGCGACTACAACAATAGATGGAGGAGATGACAACAACAAAGACAATAGCGACTACAACAATAGACAGAGAAGATGACATCGACACAGACAATTGCGACTACAAAAACAGAGAGTGAAGGAGATGTCAACAACACAGACAATGACGACTACAACAATAGACAATGAAGAAGATGACAACAACAGACAATGGCGACTACAACAACAGACAGAGGAGATAACAGCGACACAAACAATGGCGACTACAACAGCAGACGATGACGAAGATGACATCGACAGAAACTATGGCGACCACAACAACAGACAATGAAGAAAATGACACCGACACAGACAATTGCGACAACAACAATCGACAGAGGAGATGACATCAACACAGACAATGGCAACAACAAAACAGGCAATGAAGAAGATGACATCAACACAGACGACTACAACAACAACAGAGCGGATGACATCGACACAGACAATGGCGACTACAACAACAAACAATGAAGAAGATGACATCAACATAGACAATGGCGACTACAACAACAGACAATAAAGAAGACGACATCGACACAGGCAATGGCGACTGCAACAACTTAAATGAAGAAGATGAAACCGACACAGACAATTGCGACTACAACAACAAACAATGAAGAAGATGACACCGAAACAGAAAATTCCGACAAAAAAAAACAGACAGAGGAGATGACAACAACACTGACAATGGCGGCTGCAACAATAGATAGAGGAGATGACAACAACAAAGACAATGGCGTCTACAATAATAGACAGAAGAGATGACACCGACACAGACAATTACGACTTCAACAACAGACAGAGAAGATGACATCGACACAGATAATTGCGACTACAAAAACAGACAGAGGAAATGACAACAATACAGAAAATGGCGACTACAACAACAGAGAATGAAGAAGATGACAACAAAATAGACAATGGCGACTACGACAATAGACAGAGGAGGTGACATCGACACAGACAATGGCAACTACAACAACAGACAATGAAGAAGATAACATCGACACAGACTATCCGTCCGTCCGTCCGTCCGTCGTCCGCCCGTCTGTTAAACTTTTCACATATTCATCTTCTCCTCTGAAACCACTGAAGCAAATTCAACCAAACTTTACAGGGATGATGTATGGAAGGTCATTACGAAGATTGCTCATTTTGTTTCGAACCAATAAAAAACATGGGTGCCAGTGTGGAACTTAGGTTTAACATTGGATCCTATGGGAAAATTCACATTTTCTTCTTTTCCTCTGAAACCACTGACGCAAATGCAACCAAACTTTACATGCATGTTGTACTAAAGGTCTTGAACAAAGATTGCTCATTTTGTTTCGATCCGATAAAAAACATAACCGCAAGCACGGAACATAGTTTTACATTGGCCCTATGGGAAATTCACATTTTCATCTTCTCCTCTGAAACCACAGAAGCAAATTCAACCAAACTTTACAGGAATGATGTATGGAAGGTCCTTTACGAAGATTGCTCATTTCGATTCGATCGGATAAAAAAACATTGGCGCCAGTGCGGAACTTAGGTTTAACATTGGACCCTATGAAAAAATTCACATTTTCTTCTTGTCTTTGAAACCAATGAAGCAAATTCAACCAAACTTTAGAGGAATGATGTATGGAAGGTCCTTTACGAAGATTGCTCTTTTCGTTCTGATCCAATAAAAAACATGACAACCAGCATGGAACTTAGGTTTAACATTGGACTCTATGGGAAAATTCACATGTTCTTCTTCTGCTCTGAAACCGCTGAAGCAAATTCAACCAAACTTTACAAGAACGATGAACTGAAGGTCCTTAACAAAGATTGCTCATTTCGTTCCCATCCAATAAAAAACATGGCTGCCAGCACAGAGCATAGTTTTTTTGGCCCCATGGGAAATTCACATAAAAAACATGGCCACCATGCAGAACATCGAAAACCCTGCTTCAACTTTTGTCAGGTGAGCGATACAAGCTCAGTGTCTGAGCCTCTAGTTGTAGTCGCCATTGTCTGTCTCGATGTCATAATTGTCTGTTGTTGTAGTCGCCATTGTCTGTGTCGATGTCATCTTCTTCATTGTCTGTTCGGGTTAGGTGAGCAAACAACAGACAATGAAGAAAATGACATCAACACAGACAATGGCGACTACAACAACAGACAATGAAAAAGACGACATCGACACAGACAATGGCGACTACAACAACTTACAATGAAGTAGATCAAACCGACACAGACAATGGCGACTACAACAACAAACAATGAAGAGAATGACACCGACACACACAATTGCGACTACAAAAACAGACAAAGAAGATGACAACACAGACAATGGCGACAACAACAATAGACAGAGAAGATGACATCGACAGAGACAATGGCGACTACAACAACAGACAATGAAGAAGATGACAACAACACAGACAATGGCGACTACAACAACAGACAGGAGAGATGACATCAACACAGAAAATGGCGACTACAACAATAGACAGAGGAGATGACATCGACACAGACAATTGCGACTACAAAAACAGACAGTGAAGGAGATGTCAACAACACAGACAATGACGACTACAACAATAGAAAATGAAGAAGATGACAACAACAGACAATGGCGACTACAACAACAGACACAAGAGATAACAGCGACACAAACAATGGCGACTACAACAGCAGACGATGACGAAGATGACATCGACAGAAACTATGGCGACTACAACAACAGGCAATGAAGAAAATGACACCGACACAGACAATTGCGACAACAACAATAGACAGAGGAGATGACATCAACACAGACAATGGCAACAACAAAACAGGCAATGAAGAAGATGACATCGACACAGACGACTGCAACAACAACAGAGCGGATGACATCGACACAGACAATGGCGACTACAACAACAAACAATGAAGAAGATGACATCAACATGGACAATGGCGACTACAACAACAGACAATAAAGAAGACGACATCGACACAGGCAATGGCGACTACAACAACTTAAATGAAGAAGATGACACCGAAACAGAAAATTCCGACAAAAAAAAACAGACAGAGGAGATGACAACAACACTGACAATGGCGGCTGCAACAATAGATAGAGGAGATGACAACAACAAAGACAATGGCGACTACAACAATAGACAAAGAAGATGACATCGACACAGAAAATGGCGACTACAACAACAGACAATGAAGAAGATGACAACAAAACAGACAATGGTGACTACAACAACAGACAGGAGAGATGACAACAACACAGACAATGGCGACTACGACAATAGACAGAGGAGGTGACATCGACACAGACAATGGCGACTACAACAACAGACAATGAAGAAGATGACATCAACACAGACTATCCGTCCGTACGTCGTCCGCCTGTCCGTTAAACTTTTCACATATTCATCTTCTCCTCTGAAACTACTGAAGCAAATTCAACCAAACTTTACAGGAATGATGTATGGAAGGTCCTTTACAAAGATCGCTCATTTCGTTACAATCTGACAAAAAACATGGCTGCCAGCACGGAACATAGTTTTACATAAGCCCTATGGAAAATTCACATTTTCATCTTCACCTCTGAAACCACGGAAGCAAATTCAACCAAACTTTACAGGAATGATGTATGGAAGGTCCTTTACGAAGATTGCTCATTTTGTTTCGAAAGGATAAAAAACATGGGCGCCAGTGCGGAACTGAGGTTTAACATTGGACCCTATGGGAAAATTCATATTTTCTTCTTCTCCTCTGAAACCACTAAAGCAAATGCAACCAAACTTTACAGGCATGTTGTACTAAAGGTCTTGAACAAAGATTGCTCCTTTTGTTTCGATCCGATAAAAAACATAACCGCAAGCACGGAACATATTTTACATTGGCCCTATGGGAAATTCACATTTTCATCTTCTCCTCTGAAACCACAAAAGCAAATTCAACCAAACTTTACTGGAATGATGTATGGAAGGTCCTTTACGAAGATTGCTCATTTCGTTTCGATCGGATAAAAAACATTGGCGCCAGTGCGGAACTTAGGTTTAACATTGGACCCTATGAAAAAATTCACATTTTCTTCTTGTCTTTGAAACCGCTGAAGCAAATGCAACCAAGCTTTACAGGAATGATGTACTAAAGGTCCTTAACAAAGATTACTCATTTAGTTCCGATCCGATAAAAAACATGGCCACCAGCTCGGAACATATTATAACATTGGCCCTGTGGGAAATTTACACATTTTCATCTTCTCCTCTGAAACCACGGAAGCAAATTCAACCAAACTTTAGAGGAATGATGTATGGAAGGTCCTTTACGAAGATTGCTCTTTTCGTTCTGATCCAATAAAAAACATGACCACCAGCATGGAACTTAGGTTTAACATTGGACTCTATGGGAAAATTCACATGAAACCGCTGACGCAAATTCAACCAAACTTTACAAGAACGATGAACTGAAGGTCCTTAACAAAGATTGCTCATTTCGTTCCCATCCAATAAAAAACATGGCTGCCAGCACAGAACATAGTTTATTTTGGCCCCATGGGAAATTCAAATAAAAAAACATGGCCACCATGCAGAACATCGAAAACCCTGCTTCAGCATTTTGTCAGGTGAGCGATACAGGCTCAGTGTCTGAGCTTCTAGTTGTAGTCGCCATTGTCTGTCTCGATGTCATCTGCTCTGTCTGTTTTTGTAGTCGCCATTGTCTGTGTCGATGTCATCTTCTTCATTGTCTGTTCGGGTTAGGTGAGCAAACAACAGACAATGAAGAAAATGACATCAACACAGACAATGGCGACTACAACAACAGACAATGAAAAAGACGACATCGACACAGACAATGGCGACTACAACAACATACAATGAAGAAGATGAAACCGGCACAGACAATTGCGACTACAAAAACAGACAGAGGAGATGACATCAACACAGACAATGGCGACTACCATAATAGATAGAGGAGATAACAACAACCTAGACAATGGCGACAACAACAATAGACAGAGAAGATGACATCGACACAGAAAATGGCGACTACAACAACAGACATCGAAGAAGATGACAACAACACAGACAATGGCGACCACAACAATAGACAGAGAAGATGACATCGTCGTAGACAATGGCGACTACACCAACAGACAATGAAGAAGATGACAACAACACAGACAATGGCGATTACAACAACAGACAGAGGAGATGACATCGACACAGACAATGGCATCTACAACAACAAACAATGAAGAAGACGAGGTCGACACAGACAATGGCGACTACAACGACAGACAATGAAGAAGATGAAGCCGACACAGACAATGGCCACTACAACAAGACAGAGGAGATGACATCGACACAGACAATGGCGACTACAACAATAGACAATGAAGAAGATGACAACAACAGACAATTGCGACTACAAAAACAGACAGTCAAGGAGATGACAACAACACAGACAATGACGACTACATCAACAGACAGAAAAGATGACAAGAACACAGACAATGGCGACTATAACAATAGACATGGAAAAAGATGTAACCGACACAGACTATGGCGACTACAACAACAGACAATGAAGAAAATGACATCGACACAGACAATTGCGACAACAACAATAGACAGAGAAGATGACATCGACACAGACAATGGCAACAACAAAACAAGCAATGAAGAAGATGACATCGACACAGACAATGACGACTACCATAACAACAGAGCGGATGACATCGACACAGACAATGGCGACTACAACAAGAAACAATGAAGAAGATGACATCAACATAGACAATTGTGACTACAACAACAGACAATAAAGAAGACGACATCGACACAGGCAATGGCGACTACAACAACATAAAATGAAGAAGATGTAACCGACGCAGACAATGGCGACTACAACAACAAACGATGAAGAAGATGACACCGAAACAGAAAATTCCGACAACAAAAACAGACAGAGGAGATGACAACAACACTGACAATGGCGGCTACAACAATAGACAAAGAAGATGACATCGACACAGACAATGGCTACTACAAAAAAAGACAACGAAGAAAATGACACCAACACAGACAATAACGACTAGAACAAGACAGAGGAGATGACATCGACACTGCAAATGCGACTTAAAAAACAGACAGTGAAGAAGATGACAACAACACAGACAATGGCGACTACAACAACAGACAGAGATGACATCGACACAGACAATGGCGAATACAACAACAGACAATGAAGAAGATGACATCGACACAGGCAATGGCGACTAAAACAACAGACAATGATGAAGATGACCATAACACAGACAATGGCGACTACCACATTAGACAGAGGAGATGACAACAACAAAGATAATGGCGAATACAACAATAGACAGAGAAGATGACATCGACAAAGACAATGACGACTAAAACAACAGACAATGAAGAAGATGAAACCGACACAGACAATGGCGACTACAACAATAGATAGAGGAGATGACAACAACAAAGACAATGGCGACTACAACATTAGACGGAGAAGATGACATTGACACAGACAATTGCGACTACAAAAACAGACAGTGAAGAAGATGAAAACAACACAGACAACGACGACTGCATCAACAGACAGAAGAGATGACAACAACACAGATAATGCCGACTAAAACAATAGACAGAGGAGATGACATCGACACAGACAATGGCGACTACAACAACAGACAATGAAGAAGATGACATCAATACAGACAATTGCGACTACAACAACAGACAGAGGAGATGACAACAACACAGACAATGGCGACTACAGCAACAGACAATGAAGAAGATGACATCGATACAGACAATGGCGACTACAACAATAGACAGAAGATGACATCGACACAGACAATGGCAACAACAAAACACACAATGAAGAAGATGACATCGTCGAAGACAATGGCGACTACAACAACACACATAGCAGATGATATCGACACAGACAATTTCAACTACAACAACAGACAATGAAGAAGATGACATCAACACAGACAATGGGGAATACAACAACTTACAATGAATAAGATGACATCGACACAGACCTCGGCGACTACAACAACAGACAATGAAGAAGGTGACATAGACACAGAAAATGGCGACTACAACAACAGACAGAGCAGATGAGATCGACACAGAAAATGGGGACTTCAACAACAGACAATGAAGAAGAACTGTCTCCACTTTTGACGTAACAATATCAGAATAGGGTCGGCAAAAGCTTAAAATTGTATAATTTTGTCAGCAAAAACGGAAAAGAAATTGATGAATAAAATGTTAATAAAAAATAATTAAGGATTAAATAAAAAACTCCTGATATATATAGTAATGAACTGAAGAAAGATGCTGCAAAATCAGCCAGAACTATCTAAGAAAAGAAACATTACTTTGAAATTACATTTAGACAATATTGAAACTTTCTATAATATTACCATAAATAAGTAAGAAAAGGCACATTTTCTCTTTTTTATATTATACCGGTGTCCGCAAAAATAAAACTTCATATAATTTAACCATAAATATAAAAGAAAAGACACCTTTTCTCTATTTTATATTATACCGGTGTCTATTATACTGAAACTTCATATAATTCTCTATTTTATATTATACCAGTGTCTGCAATACTGAAACTTCATATAATTTAACCATAAATTTAAAAGAAAGATCACATTTTCCCTATTTTATATTATAAGTTGTCCGCAATACTAAAACTTCATAAAATTTTACCATAAATTTAAAAGAAAGGGCACTTTTTCTCTATTTTATATTATACCGGTGTCCGCAATACTAAAACTTCATATAATTTAACCATATATTTAAAAGAAAGGGCACTTTTTCTCTATTTTATATTATGCCGGTGTCCTCATTACTAAAACTTCATATAATTTAACCGTAAATTTAAAAGAAAGATAACTTTTTTCTCTATTTCATATACTACTGGTGTCCCCAATGCTAAAATTTCATATAATTTAACCATAAATTTTTTTAAAAAATCACTTTTTCTCTATTTCATATTATACAGGTGTCCACAATACTAACTCTTCATATAATTTAACCATAAATTTAAAAGAAAGGAAACTTTTTCTCTATTTAATAGTAAACCGGTGTCCGCAATACTAAAACTTCATATAATTGAACCATAAATATAAAAGAAAAGGCACTTTTTCTCTATTTTCTATTATACCTGTGTCCGCAATACTAAAACTTCATATAATTTAACCATAAATTTAAAAGAAAGGGCACTTTTTCTCTATTTAATATTATACCAGTGTCATCAACACTAAAACTTCATATAATTTAACCATAAATTTAAAAGAAAGATAACTTTTTCTCTATTTTATATTATACCGGTGTCCGCAATAATTAAACTTCATATAATTTGACCATAAATTTAAAAGAAAGATCACTTTTTCCCTATTTAATATTATACCTGTGTCCACTATACTGAAACTTCATATAATTCTCTATTTTATATTAAAACCGGTGTCTGCAATACTGAAACTTCATATAATTTAACCATAAATTTAAAAGAAAGGGCACTTTTCTCTATTTCATTTATTATACCGGTGTCCGCAATACTAAAACTTCATATAATTTAACCATAAATTTAAAGAAAGGGCACTTTTTCTCTATTTTATATTATACTGGTGTCCGCAATACTAAAACTTCATATAATTTTACCATAAATTTTAAAGAAAGATCAATTTTCCTCTTTTTTATATTATACCGGTGTCCGCAATACTGAAACTTTATATAATTTAACCATAAATATAAGAGAAAGGGCACTTTTTCTCTATCTTATATGATACCGGTGTCCGCAATACTAAAACTTCAATTAATTTAACCATAAATATAATGAAAAGGCACTTTTTTCTATTTTCTATTATACCAGTGTCCGCAATTCTTAAACTTCATTTATTTTAACCATAATTTTTTTTTAAAAAATGGCACGTTTTCTCTATTTTATATTGTTCCGGTGTCCGCAGTACTAAAATTTCGTATAATTTAACCAGAAAAATAAAAGAAAGATAAGTTTTTCTCTGTTTTATATTATACCGGTGTCTGCAATAATTAAACTTCATATAATTTGACCATAAATTCAAAAGAAAGATCACTTTTTCTCTATTTTATATTATACCGGTGTCCGCTATACTAGAACTTCATATAATTCTCTATTTCATATTATACCGGAGTCTGCAATACTGAAACTTCATATAATTTGACCATAAATTTAAAAGAAAGATCACATTTTCTCTATTTTATATTATACCGGTGTCTGCAATACTAAAACTTCATATAAATTTACCATAAATTTAAAAGAAAGGGCACTTTTTCTCTATTTTATATTATACCGGTGTCCGCAATACTAAAAATGCATATAATTTAACCATAAATTTTAAAGAAAGATCACTTTTCCTCTATCTTATATTATACAGGTGTCCGCAATATTGAAACTTCATATAATTTAACCATAAATATAAAAGAAAGGCACTTTTTCTCTATCTTATATGATACCGGTGTCCGCAATACTAAAACTTCAATTAATTTAACCATAAATATAATGAAAAGGCACATTTTTTCTATTTTCTATTATACCAGTGTCCGCAATTCTTAAACATCATTTAATTTAATCCCAATTTTTTTTTAAAAAGGGCACGTCTTCTCTATTCTATATTGTTCCGGTGTACGCAGTACTAAAACTTCATATAATTTAACCAAGGATTTGTATAGTGAATCACTATACAAATCCTTGATTTAACCATAAATATAAAAGAAAGGGCACTTTTTCTCTATTTTATATTATATCGGTGTCCGCAATATTAAAACTTCCTATGATTTAACCGTAGATATAATAAGTTTCATCTGATTAGACTTATATAGAACAGCCTGCATTGTTATAATTGAATATTTTAAGTTGATTTTATAAAGGTTTCTGTTCCTAAACAATACAAAAAAAAAAAATGACAAAAAATGACAAAAAATCGCCAGCGATACCTTATATGATATTTTTTTTCTTGTAAAATCGGCGGTTGAAAAAAATTGTTGTGCAGAAAACTGGCAATCCTATCTATAAAATGCGGAATTTAAATGAAACGAGCAAACGCACGTTACACGATACACGCAATGAACGTTACACGTTACACGATACACGATACACGATGAGCGCACACGATTTACACGATAAACGCAAACGGTCTACACGATGAACGCACACGATTCACACGATGAGCGCTATTTTGGGAATGTTGAACGTTTCCATCGATGTACAACAACAACAAACAATGAAGAAGATGACATCGACACAGACAATGGCGACTACCACAACAGACAGAGGAGATGACAACTAGAGCTGTCGGCAAAGCCGGACTAATACCCCCCGCAACTGCATTTGAGTACCAAGGCATGGCATTTTGAAATTTGACCTTCAGCCACATGGTAATTGGAAAGTAAATCTAACAGAAAGAAAGTCTGTCAGGACTGAAATTATTCCAATCAGTTCATATCTGGTACTGCATTTAAAAGGGTAATACATTAAATAATATATAATTCGGTGGATACAAAGCTGATTTAACTAAGCTTTCGGCACAAAATGTGCAAGGATTTACTATCATTAAGGTCAAAGGTCAAAGTCTAGGTCACATTGCCTACATTTGGTATGCGACACATAAGTCTTCCCATGATGCATCCACACACCAAGTCTGATAATCCTAGGTGCTACGGTACAAAAGTTCTGCTTTAGACACGGTTTTAATATCATAAAGGTCAAAGGTCAAAGTCAAGGTCACAGTGACCTAAATTTGGTACGCGACACATCGTATTCCCATGATGCATCCACACACCAAGTTTGATAATCCTAGGTGCTACGGTACAAAAATTCTGCTCCGGACACGGTTTTACTATCATAAAGGTCAAAGGTCAAAATCAAGGTCAGAGTGACTTAAATGTGGTACGCGACACATTGTCTTCCCATGATGCATCTTCACAGCAAGTTTGATAATCCTATGTGCTACGGTACAAAAGTTCTGCTCCGAACACGGTTTTACTATCATAAAGGTCAAAGGTCAAAGTCTAGGTCACAGTGACCTAAATTTGGTACGCGACATATCGTCTTCCCATGATGCATCCACACACCAAGTTTGATAATCCTAGGTGCTACGGTACAAAAGTTCTGCTCCAGACACGGTTTTACTATCATAAAGGTCAAAGGTCAAAGTCAAGGTCACAGTCACTTAAATTTGGTACGCGACACATTGTCTTCCCATGATGCATCCACACACCAAGTTTGATAATCCTAGGTGCTATGGTACAAAAGTTATGCTGTGGACACGGTTTTACTATCATAAAAGTCAAAGGTCAAAGTCAAGGTCACAGAGACCTAAATTTGGTACGCGACACATCATCTTCCCATGATGCATCAACACATAAAGTTTGATAATCCTAGGTTCTACGGTACAAAAGTTCTGCTCCGGACACGAAATGTACATGGTTTTACTATCATAAAGGTCAAAGGTCAAAGTCAAGGTCACAGTGACCTAAATTTGGAACGCGACGCATCCTCTTTCAAAGATGCCTCCACACACCAAGTTTGATAATCCTAGGGGCTATGGTACAAAACTTCTGCTCTGGATACAAAAATGCACATGGTTTTTCTATCGTAAAGATCAAAGGTCAAAGTCAAGGTCACAGTGACCTAAGTTTGGTACACGACACATCGTCTTCCCATGATGCATCCACACACCAAATTTGATAATCCTAGGTGCTACGGTACAAAAGTTCTGCTCCGGACACGAAATGCACATGGTTTTACTATAATAAAGATCAAAGGTCAAAGTCAAGGTCACAGTGACCTAAATTTGGTACGCGAGACATTTTCTTCCCATGACGCATCCACCAACAAGTTTGATAATCCTAGGTGCTACGGTACAAAAGTTATGCTCCGGACACGAAAGGGACGGACGGACAGACGGACAGACGGACAGACATGGTGATTCCTATATACCCCCAAACTTCGTTTGCTGGGGGTATAACAACACAGACAATGGCGACGACAACAACAGACAGAGCAGATGACAACAACACAGACAATGGGGACAACAACAACAGACAATGAAGAAGATGATAACAACACTGACAATGGCGACTACATCAACAGAGGAGATGACATCAACACAGACAAGCCGACTACAACAATAGACAGAGAAGATGACATCGACACAGACAATGGCGACTAAAACAACAGATAGAGCAGAAGACAACAACACAGGCAATGGCGACTACAACAATAGACAGAGAAGATGACGTTGACACAGAAAATGGCGACTACAACAACAGACAATGAAAAAGATGACAACAACACAGACAATGGCGACTACAACAACAGACAGAGGCAATGACATCGACATAGACAATGGTGAGTACAACAACAGACAATGAAGAAGATGACATCGACACGGAAAATGGCGACTACAACAACAGACAGAGGAGACGACAACAACACAGACATTGGCGACTACAACAACAGACAGAGGAGATGACATCGACACAGAAAATGGCGAAAACAACAACAGATAGCGGAGATGACATCGACAGAGACAATAGCGCCTACAAGAACAGACAGAGGAGATGACAACACAGACAATGGCGACTACAACAACAGAAAGCGGAGACGACATCAACACAGACAATGGCGGCTACAACAACAGACAATGAAAGAAGATGACAACAACACAGACAATGGCGAGTACAACAATAGACAGAGGAGATGACAACAACAAAGACAATAGCGACTGCAACAATAGACAGAGAAGATGACATGGACACAGACAATGGCGACTACAACAATAGACAATGAAGAAGATGACATCAACAGAGACAATGCCGACTGCAACAACAGACAATGAAAAAGATGAAACCGACACAGACAATGGCGACTACAACAATAGACAATGAAGAAGATGACCACAACACAAAGAATGGCGACAACAACAACAGACAAAGAAGGAGATGACACCGACACAGACAATGGCGACTACAACAACAGACAATGAAGAAGATGACATCGACACAGACTATGGCGACTACAACAACAGACAATGAAGAGGATGACAACAACATAGACAACGGCGACTACAACAATAGATGTGGAGATGACATCGACAAAGACAATGGCGACTACAACAATAGACAGAGAAGATGACATGGACACAGACAATGGCGACTACAACAACACACAATGAAGAAGATGACATGAACACAGACAATGGCGACTACAACAACAGACAATGAAGAAGACGACATCGACACAGACAATGCCGACTACAACAACAGACAATGAAGTAGATGAAATCGACAGAGACAATAGCGACAACAACAAAGGACAATGAAAAAGATGACAACAACACAGACAATGGCGACTACAACAACAAACAATGAAGAAGATAACACCGACACAGACAATTTCGACTACAAAAACAGACAGAGGAGATGGGAACAACACAGACAATGGCGACTACAACAATAGACAGAGGAGATAACAACAACACCGACAATGGCGACTACAACAACAGACAATGAAGAAGATGACATCGACACAGACTATGGCGACTACATAAACAGACAGAGGAAATGACAACAACACAGACAATGGCGACTACAACAACAGACAATGAAGAAGATGAAAACAACACAGACAATGGCGACTGCAACAACAGACAGGAGAGATGACAACAACACAGAAAATGGCGACTACAACAATAGACAGAGGAGATAACATCGACACAGACAATGGCGACTAAAACAACAGACAATGAAGAAGATGACATCGACACAGACTATAGCGACTACAAAAAAAGAAAATGAAGAAGATGACATCGACACAGACAATTGCGACTACAACAATAGATAGAGATGATGACATAGACACAGACAATGGTAACTACAACAACATACAATGAAGAAGATGAAACAGGCACACACAATGGCGACTACAACAATAGACAATAAAGAAGATGACAACAACACAGACAAAGGCGAATACAACAATAGACAGAGGAGATGACAACAACACAGACAACGGCGACTACAACAATAGACAGAGCAGATGACATCGAAACAGACAATGACGACTACAACAGCAAGCAATGAAGAAGATGACAACAACACAGACAATAGCGCCTACAACAACAACAGACAATGAAGAATATGACATCGACACAGACAATGGCGAATATATCAACAGACAGAGGAGATGACATCAACACGGATAAGGCGACTACAACAATAGACAGAGAAGATGATATCGACAAAGACAATGGCGACTACAACAACAGACAATGAAAAAGATGACAACAACACAGACAATGGCGACTACAACAATAGACAGAGGAGATGACATCGAAACAGACAATGACGACTACAACAACAGACAATGAAAAAGATGACAACAACACAGACAATGGCGACAACAACAAGACACAGAGGAGAAGACATCGACATAGACAATGGTGAGTACAACAACAGACAATGTAGAAGATGACACCGAAACAGAAAATGGCAACTACAACAACAGACAGGGGAGATGACAACACAGACATTGGCGACTACATCAACAGACAGAGGAAGTGATATCGACACAGACAATTGCGATTACAACAACAGACAGCGGAGATGACATCGACAGAGATAATGGCGACTACAAGAGCAGACAGAGGAGATGACAACAAAGACAAAGGCGACAACAACAACAGACAGCAGAGATGACATCAACACAGACAATGGCGGCTACAACAACAGACAATGAAGAAGATGACAACAAAAAAGACAATGGTGACTAAAACAACAGACAATGAAGAAGATGACATCGACACAGACAATGGCGACTACAACAACATACAGAGGAGATGACAACAACACAGACAATGGCGACTACAACAATAGACAGGAGATTAGAACAACACAGACAATGGTGACTACAACAATAGACAGAGGAGATGACATCAAAACAGACAAAGGCGAATACAACAACAGACAGAGGAGATTGGAACAACACAGACAATGGTGACTACAACAATAGACAGAGGAGATGACAACAACACAGACAATGGCGACTACAACAATAGACAGAGGAGATGACATCAAAACAGACAATGACGACTACAACAGCAGGCAATGAAGAAGATGACAACAACACAGACAATAGCGCCTACAACAACAACAGACAATGAAGAAGATGACATCGACACAGACAATGGCGACTACAACAACAGACATAGGAGATGACAACAACACAGACAATGGCGACTACAACAACAGACAGAGGAGATGACAACAACACAGACAATGGCGATTACAATAACAGACAGAGCAGATGACAACAACACAGACAATGGCGACTACAACAACAACAGACAATGAATAAGATGACAACAACACAGACAATGGCGATTGCAACAACAGACAAAGAAGAAGATGACATCGACACAGACAATGGCGACTATATCAACAGTCAGAGGAGATGACATCAACACAGACAAGGCGACTACAACAATAGACAGAGAAGATGACATCGACAAAGACAATGGCGAATACAACAACAGACAATGAAAAAGAAGACAACAACACAGACAATGGCGACTACAACAATAGACAGAGGAGATGACATCGAAACAGACAATGACGACTACAACAACAGACAATGAAAAAGATGACAACAACACAGACGATGGCGACAACAACAAGACACAGAGGAGATGACATCGACATAGACAATGGTGAGTATAACAACAGACAATGTAGAAGATGACACCGAAACAGAAAATGGCGACTACAACAACAGACAGGGGAGATGACAACACAGACATTGGCGACAACAACAACAGACAGAGGAAGTGACATCGACACAGACAATGGCGATTACAACAACAGACAGCGGAGATGACATCGACAGAGATAATGGCGACTACAAGAACAGACAGAGGAGATGACAACAAAGATAAAGGCGACAACAACAACAGACAGCGGAGATGACATCAACACAGACAATGGCGGCTACAAAAACAGACAATGAAGAAGATGACAACAAAAAAGACAATGGTGACTACAACAACAGACAATGAAGAAGATGACATCGACACAAACAATGGCGACTACAACAACAGACAGAGGAGATGACAACAACACAGACAATGGCGACTACAACAATAGACAGAGGAGATGACATCAAAACAGACAATGACGACTACAACAACAGACAATGGAGAAATTGACATCGACACAGAGAATTGCGATAACAACAACATACAGCGGAGATGATATCGACAGAGACAATGGCGACTACAATAACAGACAGAGGAGATGACAACACAGACAATGGTGACTGCAACAACAGACAGCGGAGATGACATCAACACAGACAATGGCGGCTACAACAACAGACAATGAAGAAGATGACAACAACACAGACAATGGCGACAACAACAATAGAAAAAGGAGATGACAACAACAAAGACAATGGCGACAACAAGAATAGACAGAGAAGATGACATGGACACAGACAATGGCGACTACAACAGCAGACAATGAAGAAGATGACATCAACACAGACAATGGCGACTACAAAAACAGACAATGAAGAAGACGACATCGATTCAGACAATGCCGACTACAACAACAGACAATGAAAAAGATGAAACCGACACAGACAATGGCGACTGCAACAATAGACAGAAGAGATGACATCGACATAGACAATGGCGACTACAACAAAAGACAATGAAAAAGATGGATTCGACACAGACTATGGCGACAACAAAACAGACAATGGAAAGATGACATCAACACAGACAATGGCGACTACATCAAGACAGAGGAGATGACATCAACACAGACAAGGCGGCTACAACAAGAGACAGAGAAGATGACATCGACACTAACAATGGCGACTACAACAACAGACAGAGGCAATGACATCGACATAGACAATGGTGAGTACAACAACAGTAAATGAAGAAGATTACATCGAAACAGAAAATGGCGACTACAACAACAGACAGAGGAGATGACAACACAGACATTGGCGACAACAACAACAGACAGAGGCAGTGACATCGACACAGACAATGGCGATTATAACAACAGACAGTGGATATGACATCGACAGAGATAATGGCGACTACAAGAACAGACAGAGGAGATGACAACAAAGATAAAGGCGACAACAACAACAGACAGCGGAGATGACATCAACACAGACAATGGCGGCTACAA
>MJUU01019700.1:90305-107964 GCA_002080025.1 Modiolus philippinarum
AGACAGAGAAGATGACATCGACACTAACAATGGCGACTACAACAACAGACAGAGGCAATGACATCGACATAGACAATGGTGAGTACAACAACAGACAATGAAGAAGATGACAACAACAAAGACAATGTTGACTACAACAACAGAGAATGAAGAAGATGACATTGACACAGACAATGGCGACTTAAACAATAGACAGAGGAGATGATCGACACAGACAGTGGCGACTACAACAACGGACAGAGGAGATGACAACATCACAGACGATGGCGACTACAAAAATAGACAGAGGAGATGACACCGACACAGACAATGGTGACTACAACAACAGACAATGAAGAAGATGACATCGGCACAGACAATGGTGACTACAACAACAGACAGAGGAGATGACAACAACACAGACAATGGCGACTGCAATAATAGACGGAGGAGATGACATCAAAACAGACGATGACGAACACAACAACAAACAATGAAGAAGATGACAACAAGACAGACAATGGTGACTATAACAAGAGACAATGAAGAAGATGACATCGACACAGACAATGGCGACGACAACAACAGACAGAGCAGATGACAACAACACAAACAATGGTGACTACATCAACAGAGGAGATGACATCAACACAGACAAGGCGACGACAACAATAGACAGAGAAGATGACATCAACACAGACAATGACGACTAAAACAACAGATAGAGGAGAGGACAACAACACAGGCAATGGCGAGTACAACAATAGACAGAGCAGATGACATCGACACAGAAAATGAACACTACAATAATAGACAATGAACACAGACAATGGCGACTAGAACAACAGACAGAGGCGATGACATCGACATAGACAATGGTGAGTACAACAACAGACACTAGCAGATACGTTTTGATCTTGTTTGGCCATTTTTATCTTATCATGATCTTTAGAGGCTTAACACAATTTTGTTAAGACAGTGTTAGATTTAAAGTTGGTTTTCAAGATAATTGATTTCAAGGACGATCAAGACGTGTCAAGATAATTCAAGATTACACAAGATTGACTTGTTATTTGCGTTCAGGAACAATCAAGACGAATCAAGTTTGTTAAGATCAAACAAGATCCTGATTTGATCTTGTTTGATCTGGACAAACTTAACATATCTTGATCGACCTTGAATACAGTTATCTTGTTTGATCTTAATAAACTGAACAGGTCTTGATCGTCCTTGAGAGCAATTTTCTTGAAATACGACTAAATATTTTACACAGTCTTAAAAAAATTGTGTTAAGCTTGTTAAGATCGTGATAAGATCAAAATGGCCAAACAATATCAAGACATATCTGCTAGTGAGACAATAAAGAAGGTGACATCGAAAGAGACAATGGCGACTACAAAAACAGACAGAGAAGATGACAACACAGACAATGGTGACTACAATAATAGACAGCGGAGATGACATCAACACAGACAATGGCGGCTACAACAACAGACAATGAAGAAGATGACAACAACACAGACAATGGCGACTACAACAATAGACAGAGAAGATGACATGGACACAGACAATGGCGAATACAACAACAGACAATGAAGAAGATGACATCAACACAGACAATGGCGACTACAACAAGAGACAATGAAGAAGACGACATCGACACAGACAATGCCGACTACAACAACAGACAATGAAAAAGATGAAACCGACACAGACAATGGCGACTACAACAATAGACAGGGGAGATTACATCGACACAGACAATGGCGACTACAACAGAAGACAATGAAAAAAATGGATTCGACACAGACTATGGCGACTGCAACAACCGGCAATGAAGATGACATCGGCACAGACATTTGCGACTACAACAACAGACAATGAAGAAGATGACATCGACGCAGACAATGGCGACAACAAAACAGACAATGGAAAGATGACATCGACAGAGACAATGGCGACTACATCAAGACAGAGGAGATGACATCAACACAGACAAGGCGACTACAACAATAGACAGAGAAGATGACATCGACACTAACAATGGCGACTACAACAACAGACAGAGGCAATGACATCGACAGAGACAATGGTGAGTACAACAACAGACAATGAAGAAGATGAGATCTAAACAGAAAATGGCGACTACAACAACAGACAGAGGAGATGATCGACACAGACAGTGGCGACTACAACAACGGACAGAGGAGATAACAACATCACAGACGATGGCGACTACAAAAATAGACAGAGGAGATGACACCGACACAGACAATGGTGACTACAACAACAGACAGAGGCAATGACATCGACATAGACAATGGTGAGTACAACAACAGACAATGAAGAAGATGAGATCTAAACAGAAAATGGCGACTACAACAACAGACAGAGGAAGTGACATCGACACAGACAATGGCGATTATAACAACAGACAGTGGATATGACATCGACAGAGACAATGGCGACTACAAAAACAGACAGAGGAGATGACAACAAAGACAATGGCTACTACAACAACAGACAGCGGAGATGACATCAACACAGACAATGGCGGCTACAACAACAGACAATGAAGAAGATGACAACAACAAAGACAATGGTGACTACAACAACAGACAATGAAGAAGATGACATCGACACAGACAATGGCGACTACAACAATAGACAGAGGAGATGACATCGACACAGACAATGGCGACTACAACAACAGACAGAGGAGATGACAACAACACAGACAATGGCGACTACAACAATAGACAGAGGAGATGATATCAAAACAGACAATGACGACTACAACAACAGACAATGAAGAAGATGAAATCGACACAGACAAAGGCGACTACAACAATAGACAGAGGAGATGATCGACACAGACAATGGCGACTACAACAACGGACAGAGGAGATGACAACATCACAGACGATGGCGACTACAAAAATAGATAGAGGAGATGACACCGACACAGACAATGGTGACTACAACAACAGACAATGAAGAAGATGACATCGACACAGACAATGGTGACTACAACAACAGACAGAGGAGATGACAACAACACAGACAATGGCGACTACAATAATAGACAGAGGAGATGACATCAAAACAGACAATGACGACTACAACAACAAACAATGAAGAAGATGACAACAACACAGGCAATGGTGACTACAACAACAGACAATGAAGAAGATGACATCGACACAGACATTGGCGACTACAACAACAGACAGAGGAGATGACAACAACACAGACAATGGCAAATACAAGAATAGACAGAGGAGATGACATCAAAACAGACAATGACGACTACAACAACAAACAATGAAGAAGATGACAACCACACAAACAATGGTGACTACAACAACAGACAATGAAGAAGATGACGTAGACACAGACAATGGTGACTACAACAACAGACAGAGGAGATGACAATAACACAGACAATGGCGACTACAATAATAGACAGAGGAGATGACATCAAAACAGACAATAACGACTACAACAACAAACAATGAAGTAGATGACAACAAGACAGACAATGGTGACTATAACAAGAGACAATGAAGAAGATGACATCGACACAGACAATGGCGACTACAACAACAGACAGAGGAGATGACAACAACACAGACAATGGCGACTACAACTATAGACAGAGGAGATGACATCAAAACAGACAATGACGACTACAACAACAGACAATGAAGAAGATGAAATCGACACAGACAAAGGCGACTACAACAACAGACAGAGGAGATGACAACAACCCAGAAAATGGCGACGACAACAACAGACAGAGCAGATGACAACAACACAAACAATGGTGACTACATCATCAAAGGAAATGACATCAACACAGACAAGGCGACTACAACAATAGACAGAGAAGATGACATCAACACAGACAATGACGACTAAAACAACAGATAGAGGAGAAGACAACAACACAGGCAATGGCGAGTACAACAATAGACAGAGCAGATGACATCGACACAGAAAATGGACACTACAACAATAGACAATGAAGAAGATGACAACAACACAGACAATGGCGACTAGAACAACAGACAAAGGCGATGACATCGACATAGACAATGGTGAGTACAACAACAGACACTAGCAGATACGTTTTGATCTTGTTTGGCCATTTTTATCTTATCATGATCTTTAGAGGCTTAACACAATTTTGTTAAGACAGTGTTAGATTTAAAGTTGGTTTTCAAGATAATTGATTTCAAGGACGATCAAGACGTGTCAAGATAATTCAAGATTACACAAGATTGACTTGTTATTTGCGTTCAGGAACAATCAAGACGAATCAAGTTTGTTAAGATCAAACAAGATCCTGATTTGATCTTGTTTGATCTGGACAAACTTAACATATCTTGATCGACCTTGAATACAGTTATCTTGTTTGATCTTAATAAACTGAACAGGTCTTGATCGTCCTTGAGAGCAATTTTCTTGAAATACGACTAAATATTTTACACAGTCTTAAAAAAATTGTGTTAAGCTTGTTAAGATCGTGATAAGATCAAAATGGCCAAACAAGATCAAGACATATCTGCTAGTGAGACAATGAAGAAGATGACATCGAAAGAGACAATGGCGAATACAAGAACAGACAGAGGAGATGACAACACAGACAATGGTGACTACAATAACAGACAGCGGAGATGACATCAACACAGACAATGGCGGCTACAACAACAGACAATGAAGAAGATGACAACAACACAGACAGTGGCGACTACAACAATAGACAGAGAAGATGACATGGACACAGACAATGGCGAATAAAACAACAGACAATGAAGAAGATGACATCAACACAGACAATGGCGACTACAACAAGAGACAATGAAGAAGACGACATCGACACAGACAATGCTGACTACAACAACAGACAATGAAAAAGATGAAACCTACACAGACAATGGCGACTACAACAATGGACAGGGGAGATTACATCGACACAGGCAATGGCGACTACAACAAAAGATAATGAAAAAGATGGATTCGACACAGACTATGGCGACTGCAACAACAGACAATGAAGATGACATCGGCACAGACATTTGCGACTACAAAAACAGACAATGAAGAAGATGACATCGACGCAGACAATGGCGACAACAAAACAGAAAATGGAAAGATGACATCGACACAGACAATGGCGACTACATCAAAACAGAGGAGATGACATCAACACAGACAAGGAGACTACAACAATAGACAGAGAAGATGATATCGACACTAACAATGGCGACTACAACAACAGACAGAGGCAATGACATCGACATAGACAATAGTGAGTACAACAACAGACAATGAAGAAGATGATATCGACACAGAAAATGGCCACTACAACAAAAGACAGAGGAGATGACAAAAACACAGACATTGGCGACTACAATAACAGACAGAGGAGATGACATCGACACAGACAATGGCAATAACAACAACAGACAGCGGAGATGACATCGACAGAGACAATTGCGACTACAAGAACAGACAGAGGAGAAGACAACACAGACAATGGCGACTACAACAACAGACAGCGGAGATGACATCAACACAGACAATAGCGGCTACAACAACACACAATGAAGAAGATGACAACAACACAGACAATGGCGACTACAACAATAGACAGAGGAGATGACAACAACAAAGACAATGGCGACTACAACAATAGACAGAGAAAATGACATGGACACAGATAATGGCGACTACAACAACAGACAAAGAAGAAGATGACATCAACACAAACAATGGCGACTATAACAACAGACGATGAAGAAGTCGACATCGACACAGAAAATGCCGACTACAACAACAGACAATGAAAAAGATGAAACCGACACAGACAATGGCGACTACAACAATAGACAGAGGAGATGGCATCGACACATACAATGGCGACTACAAGCAAAGACAATGAAAGAGATGGATTCGACACAGACTATGGCGACTACAACAACGGACAATGAAGATGACATCGGCACAGACAATTGCGACGACAACAACAGACAATGAAGAAGATGACATCGACACAGACAATAGCAACAACAAAACAGACAATGGAAAGATGACATCGACACAGACAATGCCGACTAAAACAGACAATGAAAAAGATGAAACCGACACAGACAATGGCGACTACAACAATAGACAATGAAGAAGATGACAACAACACAAATAATGGCGACTACAACAACAGACAAAGAAGGAGATTACACCGACACAGACAATGGCGACTACAACAGCAGACAGAGGATATGACAACAACACAGACAATGGCGACTCTAACAACAGACAATGAAGGATATGACAACAACATAGACAATGGCGACTACAACAATAGACAGAGGAGATGATATCGACACAGACAATGGCGACTACAACAAAAGACAATGAAAAAGATGGATTCGACACAGACTATGGCGACTACAACAACAGACAATGAAGATGACATCGGCACAGACAATTGCGACTACAACAACAGTCAATGAAGAAGATGACATCGACACAGAAAATGACGACTACATCAAGACAGAGGAGATGACAACAACAAAGACAATGGCGACTACAACAATAGACAGAGAAGATGACATCAACACAGACAATAACGACTACAACAACAGACAATGAAAAAGATGAAACCGACAGAGACAATAGTGACAACAACAATAGACAATGAAAAAGATGACAACAACACAGACAATGGCGACTACAACAACAAACAATGAAGAAGATGACACCGACACAGACAATTGCGACTACAAAAACAGACAGAGGATATGACAACAGCACAGAAAATGGCGACGACAACAAGAGACAGAGCAGATGACAACAACACTGACAATGGCGACGACAACAACAGACAATGAAGAAGATGACATCGACACAGACAATTGTGATTACATCAAAAGATAGAGGAGATGACATCAACAGAGACAAGGCGACTACAACAATAGACAGAGATGACATCGACAGAGACAAGGGCGACTAAAACAACAGATAGAAGGAAAGACAACAACACAGGCAATGGCGACTACAACAATATACAGAGAAGATGACATCAACACGGACAATGACGGCTACAACAACAGACAATGAAGAAGATGACAATAACACAGACAATGGCGACTACAACAATAGACAGAGGAGATGACAACAACAAAGACAATGGCGACTACAACAATAGACAGAGAAAATGACATGGACACAGACAATGGCGACTACAACAACAGACAATGAAGAAGATGACATCAACAATGACAATGGCGACTACAACAACAGATAATGAAGAAGACGACATCGACACAGACAATGCCGACTACAACAACAGACAATGAAAAAGATGAAACCGACACAGACAACGGCGACTACAACAGTAGACAGAGGAGATGACATCGACACAGACAATGCCGACTTCAACAAAAGACAATGAAAAAGATGGATTCGACACAGACTATGGCGACTACAACAACAGACAATGAAGATGACATCGGCACAGAAAATTGCGACTACAACAACAGACAATGAATAAGATGACATCAACACAGACAATGGCGACAACAAAACAGACAATGAAAAGATGACATCGGCACAGACAATGCCGACTACATCAAGACAGAGGAGATGACATCAACTCAGACAAGGCGACTACAACAATAGACAGAGAGGATAACATCGATACTGACAATGGCGAATACAACAACAGACAGAGGCAATGACATCGACATAAACAATGGTGAGTACAACAACAGACAATGAAGAAGATGATATCGACACAGAAAATAGCGACTACAACAACAGACAAAGGAAATGACAACAACACAGACATTGGCGACTACAACAACAGACAGAGGAGATGACATCGACACAGACAATGGCGATAACAACAACAGACAGCGGAGATGACATCGACACGGACAATGGCGACTACAAGAACAGACAAAGGAGATGACAACACAGACAATGGCGACTACACAAACAGACAGCGTAGATGACAGCAACACAGGCAATGGCGGCTACAACAGCAGACAATGAAGAAGATGACAACAACACAGACAATGGCGACTACAACAACAGACAATGAAGAAGATGAAACCGACAGAGATAATGGCGAATACAACAATAGACAATAAAAAAGATGACAACAACACAGACAATGGCGACTACAACAACAAACAATGAAGAAGATGACAACGACACAGACAATTGCGACTACAGAAACAGACAGAGGAGATGATATCAACACAGACAACAGCGACTATAACAACAGACAGAGGAAATGACAACAACACAGACAATGGCGACTACAACAACTGACAGAGGAGATGACATCGACACAGACAATTGCGACTACATAACCAGACAGGAAATGACAACAACACAGACAATGGCGACTTCAACAACAGAAAATGAAGAAGATGAAAACAACACAGACAATGGCGACTACAACAACAGACAGGAAAGAAAATGACGTCGACACAGACTATGGTGACTACAACAGCAGAAAATGAAGAAGATGACATCAACACAGACAATTGCGACTACAACAATAGACAGAGAAGATGACATCGACACAGACAATGACGACAACAAAACAGACAATGAAGAAGATGATATCGACACAGACAATGACGACTACAACAACAGACAATGAAGAAGACGACATCGACACAGACAATGGCGACTACAACAACAGACAATGAAGAAGATGACAACAACACAGACAATGGCGACTACAACAACAAACAATGAAGAAGATGACACCGACACAGACATTTGCGACTACAAAAACAGACAGAGGAGATGACAACAACAGAGACAATGGCGACTACAACAACAAACAATGAAGAAGATGACACAGACACAGACAATTGCGACTACAAAAATAGAGAGAGCAGATGACAACAACAAAGACAATGGCGACTAAAACAATAGACAGAGAAGATGACATCGAGACAGATAATTGCGACTACAAAAGGGACAGTGAAGAAGATGCCAACAACACAGACAATGACGACTACATCAACAGTTAGAAGAGATGACAACAACACAGACCATGGCGACTACAAATATAGACAGAGATGACATCGACGCCGACAATGGCGACTACAACAACAGACAAGGAAGAAGATGACATCGACACAGACTATGGCTACTACAACAACAGACAATGAAGAAAATGACATCGACACAGACAATGGCGACAACAACAACAGAACGAGGAGATGACAACAAAACAGACAATGGCCACTACAACAAGAGACAGAGAAGATGACATCCACACAGACAATGGCGACAAAAAAACAGACAATGAAGATGACATTAACACGACAATGGCGACTACAACAATCGACAGAGCAGATGACATCGACACAGACAATGACAACTACAACAACAGACAATGAAGAAGATGACATCAGCACAGACAATGGCGACTACAACAAATGACAATGAAGAAGATGACATCGACACAGACTATTGCGACTACAACGACATACAATGAAGAAGGTGACATAGACACAGAAAATGGCAACTACAACAACAGACAAAGCAGATGACATCGACACAGACAATGGGGACTACAACAACAGACAATGAAGAAGATGACATCGACACAGACAATGGCGACTACAACAATAGACAGAGGAGATGACAACAACACAGACAATGGCGACTACAACAATAGCCAGAGGAGATGGCTTCGACAAAGACAATGACGACTACAACAACAGACAATGAAGAAGATGACATCGACACAGACTAAAGCGACTACAACGACATACAATGAAGAAGGTGACATAGACACAGAAAATGGCAACTGCAACAACAGACAGAGCAGATGCAATCGACACAGACAATGGCGATTACAGCAACAACAGACAATGAAGAAGATGACATCGACGCAGACAATGGCAACTACTTCAACAGACAGAGGAGATGACATCAATACCGACAAGTCGACTACAACAATAAACAGATAAGATGACGTCGACACAGACAATGGCGACTACAACGACATACAATGAAGAAGGTGACATAGACACAGAAAATGGCAACTACAACAACAGACAGAGCAGATGACATCGACACAGACAATGGCGATTGCAACAACAACAGACAATGAAGAAGATGACATCGACACAGACAATGGCAACTACTTCAATAGACAGAGGAGATGATATCAATACCGACAAGGCGACTACAACAATAAACAGATAAGATGACATCGACACAGACAATGGCGACTACATCAACAGACAGAAGAGATGACAACAACACAGGCAATGGCGACTACAACAATAGACAGAAAAGATGACACCGACACAGACAATGGCGACTACAACAACAGACAATGAAAAAGATGACACCGACACAGACATTTGCGACTACAAAAACAGACAGAGGAGATGACAACAACAGAGACAATGGCGACTACAACAACAGACAATGAAGAAGATGACATCGACACAGACTATTGCGACTACAACGACATACAATGAAGAAGGTGACACAGACACAGGAAATGGCAACTACAACAACAGACAAAGCAGATGAGATCGACACAGACAATGGGGACTACAACAACAGACAATGAAGAAGATGACACCGACACAGACAATGGGGACTACAACAACAGACAGAGGAGATGACAACAACACAGGCAATGGCGACTACAACAATAGACAGAGGAGATAACAACAACACAGACAATGGCGACTACAACAATAGACAGAGAAGATGACATCGACACAGACAATGACGATTACAACAACAGACAATGAAGAAGATGACATCGACACAGACAATGGCGACTACAACAACAGACAGAGGAGATGACAACAACACAGACAATGGCGACTACAACAACAGACAGAGCAGATGACAACACAGAAAATGGCGATTAAAACACTGACAGACAATGAAGAAGATGACATCGACACAGGCAATGGCGACTACATCAACAGACAGAGGAGATGACATCAATACCGACAAGGCGACTACAACAATAGACAGAGAAGATGACATCGACACAGACAATGGCGACTACAACAACAGATAGAGGAGAAGAGAACAACACAGACAATGACGACTACAACAACATACAATGAAAAAGATGACAACAACACAGACAAGGGCGACTACAACAACAGACAGAGGAGATGACAACAACACAGACATTGGCGACTACAACAACAGACAGCGGAGATGACATGGACACAGACTATGGCGATTACAACAATAGACAGCGGAGCTGACATCAACAAAGACAATGGCGACTACAAGAACAGATAGAGGAGGTGACATCACAAACAATGGCGACTACAACAACAGACAGCGGAGATGACATTAACACAGAAAATGGCGGCTACAACAACAGACAATGAAGAAGATGACAACAACACAGACAATTGCGACTAAAACAATAGACAGAGGAGATGAGAAAAACAAAGACAATGGCGACTACAACAATAGACAGAGAAGATGACATCGAAACAGACAATGGCGACTACAACAGACAATGAAAAAGATGACATCAACACAGACAATGGCGACTACGACAACAGACAATGAAGAAGACGACATCGACACAGACAATGGCGACTACAACATCAGACAATGAAGAAGATGACATCAACACAGACAATGGCGACTACAACAACAACATACAATGAAGATGACAACGACACAGACAATGGCGACTACAAAAATAGACAGAGAAGATGACATCGACACAGACAATGGCGACTACAAAAATAGACAGAGAAGATGACATCGACACAGACAATGGCGACTACAACAACACAAAATGAGGAAGATGACACCGACACGGACAATGGGGACTAAGACAACAGACAGAGGAGATGACAACAACACAGACAATGGCGACTACAAAAATAGACAAAGGAGATGACAAAAACACCTACAATTGAGATGACATCAAAGGACAATGGGTTAGAAGATGAAAACAGAGGCAATTCAAAGTAATGGAAACAGCCGATAAAGACCACAACTACACATACAATAAACAAGGCAACAGAAAAAAAGACATAGAGAATTGAGATAGAGGCATCAATACGAACAATGGAGACAATAACAAAAAGACAATACAAACAACAACACAGAGATGTAGAGACAACAACAAGACAATACAAACAACAATACAGAGATGTCGAGACAACAAGTCAATACAAACAACAACAGAGAGATGTCAAGACAACAAGACATTACAAACAACAACACAGAGATATGGAGACAACAACAAGACAATATAAACAACAGCACAGAGATGTAGAGACAACAACAATAAGACAATACAAACAACAGCACAGAGATTTGGAGATAACAACAGCAAGACAATATAAACAACAACACAGAGATGTGGAGACAACAAGACAATACAAACAACAACACAGAGGTGTGGAGATAACAACAACAAGACAATACAAACAACAACACAGAGATGTTGATATAATAATAAGACAATACAAACAACAACACAGAGATGTTGATATAACAACAAGACAATGCAAACAGCAACAGAGATGTTGAGTCAACAAGATAATACAAACAACAACACAAAGATGTGAAGACAACAACAATACAATACAAACAACAACACAGAATTGTGGAGACAACAACAATACAGAGATGTCGAGACAACAAGACAATACAAACAACAACACAGAGATGTCGAGACAACAAAACAATACAAACAACAACACAGAGATGTCGAGACAACAAGACAATACAAACAACAACACAGAGATATGGAGATAACAACAAGACAATACAAACACCAACACAGAGATGTTGAGACAACAACAACAAGACAATACAAACAACAACACAGAGTTGTAGAGATAACAACAGCAAGACAATACAAACAACACAGAGATGTGGAGACAGCAATTAGATAAAACAAACAACAACACATAGATGTAAAGACAACAAAAATACAATACAAGCAACAACACAGAGATGTGGAGACAACAACATCACAATACAAACAACAACACAGAGATGTGGAGACAACAACAATGCAGACAATAGACATGAAGATAATAAAAACACAGATAATTGATGGAAAAAAAACAACACAAATAATTGATAAAACAAACACACAGACAGCCGAGACAACAAAATCACAGACAATGGAGACAACAACACAAACAATGGAGACAACAGACACAACAACAGATAATGGTAACAATAACAGACCATGGAGTCAACAAACACTGACAATTGAAGTGACAACAATCTGACAATGGAGATTAAAACAATACAGGCATGGATATGACAACAGCCAAGACAAGGGCCAAAACAACAAAAGCGACAAAGGAAACTAAAACAGAAGAAATTGAGACAATAATGACAGAGACAACTGCCATGACAAACAACACAAATAATAATAATAAAACAGAAACCGGAGACGACAATACAGACAGCGGCGACTTTTACAACAAACACAATTGAGGAAACATAGGTAATCAACTATTACAGAGGTCGCCTGGTTATGGCACTTTTTCACAGTAACAAAATTTTGTCTGGATGTTGACATCACAGTTGCATGCCTAAGCAAGGTTACATGATCCTACCATGTATAGTGACTGAGATCTGAACTTGTCTGAAAACTTGAACATAAATCAATCATGCGTAAAACATAAGTCAAAGTGACCTATTTTTGCCTGGATGCTGATGTATCGTCAGGGATGCATGCCTATGCAAGGTTACATAATCCTACCATGTCCAGTGACTGTGATCTGAACTTGTCCAAAAACTTGAATGTAAATCTATCAAGCGGAAAATATAGGTCAATGTTGGATGCTGATCTATCATCAGATATGGATGCATATGCAAGTTTACATGATCCTACCATGTATAGTGACTGATATCTGAACTCGTCCTAAAACTGGAATGTAAATCAATCAAGCGTAAAATATAGGTCAAGATGACTTAATTTTGCCTGGATGCTGACCTACCATCAGAGATACATGCATGTGCAAGGTTACATGGTCCTACCATGTGTAGTGACTGAGATCTGAACTCGTCCGAAAACTTGAATGTAAATCAATGGCGTAAAATATAGGTCGAAGTGACTTGATATTGCCTGGGTGACGACCTACCATCAGAGATGCATGCATGTGCAAGGTAACATGATCCTACCACGTATAGTGACTGAGATCTGAACTCGTCCGAAAACTTGAATGTAAATCAATCAAGCGTAAAATATAGGTCAGAGAGACCCAATTTTCTTGGAGGGTGTGAGATAGCTCAAGATGCACCTGCATACAAAGTTTGATGACTCTACCATGCATAGCTGCAGATATATATGACCAAATGCGGACGCGGACGTAGATGAAGACACGGACACGGACACCCGTGGTACTCCAATAGTCCCCCTCAACTTCGTTGAGGTGAACTAAAAACCACACCTACAATGATTTGACAACTGCAAGCAATTGAAAAGACAACATTAAAATACAGACAATGTAGACAACAACAGATAAAAGAGACGACAACTGACAGTGGAATCAACAAGACACTGACAACAACTCAACAAGACACCGACAATTAACTTGACAACTAATTCAGAGAACAACAGACGATAGACATGCCAAAACACAGATATTTTACATGACAAAACCGACAATAGAGACCACAACAACAACGACAATGTACACATCAACACTGACATTGATGACATCAACACTGACATTGACAACAATACACAGACAATGGAGACATCAACACTGACATTGACAACACAGACAATGGAGACATCAACACTGACCTTGACAACACAGACAATTGAGACATCAACACTGACATTGACAACAATACACAAACAATGGAGACATTAACACTGACATTGACAACAATACAAAAACTATGGAGACATCAACACTGACATTGACAACACAGACAATGGAGACATCAACACTGACATTGACAACAATACACAGACAATGGAGACATCAACACTGACATTGACAACAATACACAGACAATGGAGACATCAACACTGAGATTGACAACACAGACAATGTACACATCAACACTGACAATGACAACAATACACAGACAATGAAGACATCAACACTGACATTGACAACAATACACAGACAATGGAGACATTTACACTGACATTGACAACATAGACAATGGACATAAAAACAACACAACGGAGATGGCAACAACACACGAACTTTGCAAAATCAATACAAACATTGAAGGTGAAAATAACTTAAAATGACATGACAACACCAAAGTTCAGATGATGACAACACAAAGGAGATACAACACCGACAAAGGAAACTACAACACAAAGGAGACGACAACACATACAAAGGAGGCGACTACAATATATACGAGGGAGACGACTACGACAAAAAAGCAAGAAGATGACTTCAACACAGTCAAAAGAAATGACTACAACAGTGTCAAAGGAGATGACTACAACAGAGTCAAAGGAGATGACTACAAAACAAAAAAAAGGAGAGGACTGCAACACAGACAAAGGAGACGACTTCAACACAGACAGCTGAGATGTCTACAACACAAATAAAGGAGATGACAACGACACAGACAAAACAGATGAGTACAACACAAACAAAGGAGATGACCAAAACACGAAGGAGATGACTTCAACACAAACGAACAGGGAAGACTATAACATAAAGGAGATGACTACAACAAATCCAAAGGAGACGACTACAACACAAACCAGGAGATAACCACAACACGAATAGGAGATGACTTCAATACAAAGGCGATTACTACAACAGAGTCAAAGGAGACGACTAGTAACAACAAGATGACAACAACACAAACAAACGAGATGACTACAACACAAACCGGGAGATGACTACAACACAAAACGGAGATAACTACAACACAAACAAGGAGATGACTATTACACCAATAAACAAGATGACTACAACACAAAAACAAGAGACTCTAAAGAGCCTGTATCGCTCACCTGGGTCCTATACGGGGCTATTAGTCCCATTGATGGTCCATTTTTGGTGGTGTAAACATAAAAATCAGAAACTTTTTATAAAATTTAATGAAAATTGTTCCAGCAGTTTCAGTTAAGATTTTTAAATGCAGTCTCCAAACTTAAAGGGCCTTTGTTAATCTACGTTTCCTGCTGGCAGCTATCTAACATAATACTTTGAAGAGGGTCACCCAAGGACTATCATATCGAAATTCTACTGAAATTGTCCAAGTAGTTTTAGAGGAGAAGATATTTTTTAATGCATTTCCCATTGGGTCCAATGTTGAACGAAGGCCATGTCGGAAGACAGATCAGCACCAAAGTAACAAACTTGGTCAAAATCTAACAAGTTTCATTTGTGCAATGTTTAAATTGAATCCATTCAGTGGTTGTCTATTATATCTTCGTATGCATTTCTCCTGAGGATCCAATTTAGGCAATTTTTCCGCAAAAGATCAATAACTCTGAAATGGGTCATCAGATTTTCTTCAAAATTTCAGCAGGAGTAGATCTTGTCATGCTGATCATTTTTACCCCGATGTCAGACAACAACGGCAGAAGAATACCGAAGGAACAAGGTTAGCGATGACTACAAAAATCTAAATTCAAAGACATGGCAAAAACGGCAACAGAGAAAAACAAAGACAAAACGAGGACATGAGACAGCTACAATGCACGAAAATAAAAAAATAAAATTTAGAACTAAGGCACACATAGTGTGAACTCCCATGAAAACCGGGAGTGACATCAGGTGCTCCGGAAGGGTAAGCATGTCCTGCTCCGCTACCGGCACCCGCCACACTATCAGTGAGTCAATATGGGGTTTAGTCAAATCCGTGAAGACGTGAAATCTAGCTAAAAATGTCCGTTTTCATTTGGGACATAGACATGTCATATCTGTCAATGATGTCATGGTAAAGGCCATAAAATTTCTGAACGGATGAAAGTAACAAAGGCTGAAAAAATTTTTGACAAGATTTTTGATAACTAACGTTTTTTGAGTTATTTGCCAAAAACCGTAATTTACTCCCGTGTTCTATTTTTAGTAACAGCAGCCATGTTGTTTGACCTAAGACATACAAATAACACATTTGAAACTATTTACCCTAGTAATGATTCAGTTCAAGTTTGGTTCTATTTGATCCAGTGGTTTCAGAGGAGAAGATTTTTTAAAGTGATCTAACAACGGACGGACGACGGACGCCAAGTGATGGCAATAGCCCACTCTGGCATAGGCAGGTGGGATGAAAAACGAGATTACTACAGCAAAAACAAAGGAGATGACTACAACACAAACGAAGGAGATAACAATATCAGTAAAAAAGGAGACGACTACAACACAATCAAAGAAGACAACTACAACACAAACAAAGGAGACGACTACAACACCAACAAATGAGATGACAACATCACAGACAAATAACTAAATACCGAACTTACTGTGAATTTAATTTCTGCATATGCGCATTTCGACAACTTATGTCTCTTCAGTGCAGATGAAATCTAAACGTTTGGAAGACCATAAACCCAAAGATCTTTAAAAACTGATAGAGATCAAATAACCAATATGATCTAAATGTAAAGCCAAAACCAGCTAAGGACAGAGCTTTGCATGAGGGAGATACTCCTTAGTTTTCAACAAAATTTACATAAATT
>MJUU01019701.1:5681-22957 GCA_002080025.1 Modiolus philippinarum
ACATGCTTAATGAAACATCGTTACTTCAAAGTTGAACTATCCCTGTTTACCAAGGTTATCACAAAGAGTGAAAATGATTTCTTTGTTCGGAGCAATGGCTATTTTGACGTTGAAATCTGACAAAATGTGTTCTTATTGATTAATTTTCTTTAACATCTGTGTAGTTTTGTTATTGAAAGTGTGCCAAATTCATGAAATGTTATGGCTGAATTATTGACATTTCATCAAAAATCCATGAAAACGTTATTTGAAGTGTTTTAAAGTTATCCTTACAGCAAATTCTGCGCATTTTATCATTATTTAGGGTAATTGCTTCAAAATTTAATTAATTTTTACATCGTAGATAGGAAAATATTGATAAATGAAAATTGTCATTTTTTGTAAAAATTGGAAAAAATGGAATTTCAGTTTTAAACGAGTTTCAAAATAACAATTTTTTTATGGTAATCTATGCCTATATGAACAAAACAACATTTCCATCCAATTTTATGCAATAGCAAATGTCAGATCTGACGTCAATTGCATTAAAGAAATTTTATGCAAAAAATGCAATTTTGAAGACAAAAAAATGTGTCACTGTGGCTTCCGTAGAGTAGATAAATTCAAAAATTAGTATGAATAAGATTACTTTTAGGAAGTTCAATGCAACAACAGACCACAGAATCATGAAGTCCTAATCTCATTTCTTGATAACTTACGCTTCAAAACTGTATTAAAACAGATTATCTCCCCTACATGAATTGATTACGTATCCAAAGGTTCAAAAATACTGTTTCCGTCTTGAATGTGTGTTTATTTCGACAATATGAAATTTTAATTTTCTGATAGCCGGATTTTCCACAAGAAATCGTACATTTCAGTGAAACTTGTTTTCTTGCATTCAACACCCATTTTACACCCCATTTTTCAAATAGCCATGGGATATGCATTTTTTGTGTGTGCCTAGTGTACCTTTACGATTTTTTTCTTGTAATTTGAATAATTTCACCACAAAACAATTTTCAAACATTTCTTGAAAACTAAAATACTAAATTTACTATTTAAATTTCAGCTCAAATTGAAATATGGGTGGTCCTTAACTTATGGCCAAGTGTATATATAGTGATGTTGATCTAATTTTATTCTTCGTCTATTTTATGCACTTTGGAGTAACCTGCAGCTGTGAACACAAAATTAAGATCAATATGCACAAATATTTAGCCTTGTTTCAATATTTTGAACATTAGAATATCTTTGAAAAAATGAGGCTTATACTTATTCAGCTGAATTGGAAATCCTACATCGAAAATATTTTTAAAAGACAATAAGTCTAAAAGGTAGGTATGGCTGTAAACTCTGCGTCTTGCATTAGAACAAATTCGCTTTCAAGAATTTTTTTGGATAAAAATGGTATTTTATTTTTATTTATTTGATTTCTCAATATTATGAATTGTCAAAACAAAAAAGTAAATACGGGACTAATGTAGTTTAAAATGGAATACTACTGCAGACAGTCGATACTTATCAGTGATCATTTTATCCGATATTAAACTCTTCATTTCTAATTCATGATGACATGTCTGCAATTTTATTTTTGAGATTTGCATGTTGTCTGAATCACACCCGACAGTGTTTTACCACCGAATAATAAACCACAATCATGTTGACTTCAATATATCATGGAATTAACATTTTGACCCTCATCACTTGGTGTTTGGCGTCAGTTTCAGACAAAATTATTTCTGAACAATTTTACGTAATTAAAAATTTAATGATACCTGGCATTCGTATGGCCGAGCAAAAAACAAGCTCGAAATTAATGTGCTGTTTAAAGTGTTTGAACTATGAAGCATGTTCCGCAGCAAATTTTGAGAAGAAAATGAACAACTGTGTATTGTATAGAGGTTACAACCGATGTACGAAAAGAGACGAAAATTGGGACGCATTGTGGAAGACCAGAAAAGGTACTGTAGAGTAGAAAATCTTTTTAACATAGTTAAAAACTGAATAACAGGTGCATGTAAATGGAATATCTTTCCAATAGTTTATTATTACTAATGTTATAAGAACTCAGTCCTTGCAATTATGTCAGTTTTCAAAAACGCTTCTGTTGAAGTGCATATTTTTGAGGAAGGAACTTCTCGATTTCTTTCAAAAATAATTTATTCCACTTTCACCAACTGACATATTTGCTATACATATTAATTGTATTTCGCAGTATGCAATTTTTGCGGTTTTAGAATATACGTTCTTCAAGTTATATATACTGTTTACGCTTTCTATCAGAGACATTAAAATGTTAGTCCTTCCTTCTCTTCTTCCACAAAGTAAGCAACTATGGTTTTTACAAGTTTCACTTTAACTCGTTATTTGCTGATTATTTTTGATCCCTTCGATGTATTGATTGCACCGTTTGATTCCTGATATACTTTTCTGTACAACTGTGTCAAAAACTTGAATTTGGCCTTGCCCAATTTTTAGTATAAAATGAAGAAATATCCACTTCCTGTTGGCAGGAGTGACTAAAATAAACATTTTTGTTTCAGTTGATGAGAAATATAGATGGATTGTTCTGTGAACTTAATTTATTTTTTGTTTTCATTTGTGTACATTTAGAAATTTGGTAAAACTTAGCTTTGGTCAATTACCATCCCAAGCAAAACGACCAGGCAAATCAGTCATAAACTGACCAAGCAGAACTGAACTATCATGTGCGGAGTAAGAAAAGGATATACTCTTCTGGAACTTTATTGTAATAAGTAAATGTATTTACCATTTACTTCTGTCAAACAGGAGATAGGTGTATACTGTTTTCATACTGCTACTAGGACAAATTCAATGAATTCTTATGTGTATTGAATCAAGTGCATGTGCTTTCTTTGAAAAAATACAGCAATTCACAAACAGAAAATGATCACGTGCATAGACTTGACTTCTCATGATGAACAAGCGCACAAAAAAAGAATAAAGAAAGAAAAAAAAACAAAAACAAAAAGCATAAAAAAAAAATAAATAAAAAAAAGCAAAAAAAAACCAAAAACAAAACTACCAAAAAAAGCGCAATCGATAGGGAAAAAATATACATTTACATTTAAAAAAAGAAAAACAAAAGGAAAAAAGAATAAAAGTTCAATCAATAAACAAGCGTATGTGATAAGTGGCACACCAACAATTGAACCAATCAGGGCACATGTTAAAGTAGGTGTTTGCAAATTTAAGTCTACAGATTTGGTAATAACGGTTGAACTAAGCATAAACAATGTTTAATATATTTTGTACCGCTCTGGGTTAATTGCTTCTCACCCATTAGAAATCAATGTTTACAAGAGGGTAGTTACTGCTCGGTTTTACAGAAGTTAAGAATAGATGAATACACGAGGTAGTTACGGCTCAGTTTTACATCAGATAACGACAGAGATTAACACGAGAGGGTAACTGCTAAGATTTACATCAGATAACGACAGATGTTAGCACGAGGGAGTAACTGTTCAATTTTCTATCAGATAACGACAGAAGACTACAGAAGGGAGTTAAAGCTCAGTTTTACATCGGATAACGACAGAGGTTAACACAAGGCAGTTAAAGCTCAGTTTTATATCAGATAACGACACAGATTAACACAAGGTAGTTACTGCTCAGTTATACATCAAATAATGAAGAAATTAACACGAGGGATTAACTGCATTAACTGCTCAGTTTTACATCAGATAACGACGGGGATTAACACGAGGGGGGTTTCTACTCAGTTTTTCATCAGATAACGACAGAGGTTAACACAAGGTAGTTACTGTTCAGTTTTACATCAGATAACGACAGAGATTAACACGAGGAAGTAACTGCTCAGTTTTACATTAGATAACGACAGAGATTAACACGACGGGGTAACTACTCAGTGTTACATCAGATAACGACAGATGACTTCACAAGGGAGTTAAAGGTCAGTTTTACATTAGGTAAGGACAGATGTTAACAAGCTTGATTTACTGCTCAGTTTTACTTTAGATAAAGACAAGTGTTTACATGAAGGAGATACTGCACAGTTTTACATAAGGCAAGTACAGAGGTTCACACGAGGGAGTAAATGATGAGTTTAATTTTACATCAGGATAGATCTTAACACGGAGGAGTTAATGCTCATTTTTGATCAGGTCTGGAAAGAGGTTAACAAAGGGAGTTACTGCTCAGTTCTATCTCAGGTACGGACAGTGATTTTTACGTACGATTTGTTGCTCAGTTTTACATCAGGTAAGGACAATGGCTAACATGGGGGAGGTGCATGCTCAGTTTTATATCAGATAACGACAGAGGTTAACACGAGGGAGTTGCTGCCCAGTTTTACATCAGATAAGGAAAAAGGTTAACACGTTTGATTTACTGTTCAGTTTTACACCAGGTATTGACAGAGTTTAACACAAAGGGGTTATTGTTAAGTTCTACATCTGATGATCACTGAGGTTAATACGATGGGGTAACTGCTCAGTTTTACAAATGTTAAGGACAGCTGAGTTGTACATCAGGTAAGGATAGAGGTTTTCACGAGCAGAAACAGCTCAGTTTTACGTAAAGTAAGGACAGAGCTTTACAAGAGGGAGTAACAGCTCAGTTTACATAAGATAAGAACAAAAGTTCGAACGTTTTTATTAGTTTTTACTCAGTTTTTCATCAGGTTAGGACAGATGTTTACATGAGCAGTTACTGTTCAGTTATACATCAGCTATGGACAGATGTTTACACTAGGGATATTCTTCTTACTTTTATAAATTTTAGGTACTGCAGATATTTCAGTGTCAACGATTGACGATTACAAATTGGTTAACGACTGTCCACTGATATGCCCAGGTAAGACAAATTTTCTGGATAAAATTAGGGATTTAGCAAGACTCAAAAATACTGCACCCTTATAAGTCATTAACGAAATTTTGTAGAATAATCAAAGAAATACTCTATAATTTTAGAGAAAAAAATATTTCCCCATACAAAAGGAATATCTGACGTCGGTTATAAAACGATTTTAATTATAATTTTTAAATCAAATTGCACTTCGAATGTATGGTTGATGCCACTGATTACAGAGGAGTCTATCCCTACACAAAATTATATGCATCTACACGTAATAGTGGAGGTTTTGATATTCATTCCTCTCTAAAACAGTTGAAATTTAAAAAAAATATAATTCATATCTCATACAAGTGTTCAAATTTTGGCTTTTTAATTTTTTTTAATTCAAAATTGTTTTTCTGACCACCTGTTTATTGTGCCCACGTCTCATGATTTTGTTTTCTTACAATTGGCTCGATGAGTGCCCTGTGGTTCTTTAAATGTTGTGATCGTCCTCTTCTAGTCTTTTTGTCGGGAAATTGATGACAGCGATTGTAAGAAAACTTTTCCAGTTAAGTTTATGTTTGTTGACGATCCCGCATACATGGATCAAAGGAGAAAAAGACATGGATGTAGTGTTGCTCAGCAATTAGCAATGCATACCGCTCAAACCGGTGCTAGGGGCCGTCTAGAACTTGCTTTGAGGTATGAGTAATGCTCATTGCTGAAGGCCTCATGGTGACTTCAAGATGAAGAACAACAATAAAAGCGTTGTTCCATTGCTGTTTTACCATGTATTTGTAGAGATTTTGTCTCATTTGCATTTACTCCATATCCCTTCATTGTTAATTGAATTATCAAGAATATTCACAATCTTTTAGGAGACAGAATTCGAGTTTTAAATGTTTCATATTTTTTGGTAAACGAAACAATTATTATAAAAAGTCTTTACATTTGTAATTGATATATATGCAGGTAACTATAATTAAACTAAAACATTTAACAACGTAAGGACTTATGCAAGGACATTATTTAAACGAATCAAAAATCTAAACACAGCAATTTCGAAGGCGGCCAAATAGAGACAACATGACAAATGCGAAGCAAATAAGCATTAATAGACAAAAACGTTACAAAACCAAAGGACAAGCAGTATGATCCACCCACATAAAAGCAGGAGCTTTAATCGTAAATTGGTGCCCGTGCATTATTTTTGTGGCGTTTTTGTTCATTTTATCATTTCTTAGTTATCATTCCTTTTGTTATCGCTCTCTGTGTTAGCGTTCTTTTCTTCGATTGGTTCTAAGGACTCTCTCTCTCTATAATTAACAATTCGCTCCACCTTGTATTGGTTATACCATGTCTTATGCGACAGGAACCTCTGTAGACGTACTGTGTGGTTAAACGTCAAGTCTTGTGCAGAATAAACTGAGTGAATCCCAGCTTTTGTTATTCCTAGCTGCCTATGCCAGTAGTCACGACACAGAAAGTCTTGACAGGAACCCGTATAAAAATGACATTATCAACAACAAACGTTAAGGACCATGCTTTTTCATTTTTTTTTTCAAATGTATTAAGTTTTACATGAAATATACGGGACAGCAGAAATACCTACAATGGGATTGCATTCCACAATCTGCTGGGGAACTACACAGGAAAACCACAAAAATTAGACAAAAGACAAACGTTAATAACGATAGGCACTTTGGACAGCCGGACTTGTAACCGGTACTACCAACTATTATCGCTAATTTGCTTGATTTTCAATTGTTCCCGAGCGACGATAATTCTATTATCACTGCACTGCGCTGATACGAACATAATATGGAAAGTTAGCAACAGCGTATTAATACGAAGTCGCGTGACGTTTCGTGAAAAAATATAACCCGAAGAAAGTAAGCGCTATATTTAACCAAAAATTATATATTTAACATAAAAAGTGTTTCTGTAGCAAAAGAAACATATATATATATATCAATAACAGAATTAGCGATAAAAATACTATTAGTAATTTGTTTTGCTCGGATGGATTTCTCAGCTAGTATTGCATCTCGTGCTATCGCACTCGATGCAATACAAGCAGAGAATTCCATACTCGCAAAACAAATTACTAATAGTATATATATATCGAGGTTCTCGAGCTCTATGGCAGCGTGATACCTTAACATCCCATCATAAATATACAATAAAAATGGCAGAAAACATCCAATCCCCTAGCTTCATTGCCAAAACTTTGCGAACATAGTCATTACACAAATACGATAAATGGTTATATAATAAAGCTTTGAATGCAAATGATAATGCTGAAACAAACCTTATCTATGTAACTTTTAAGCTTGAGGTTCTCTTGAAAGCTTTATGTGACCATTTCAAGATATATCGAGCGTTCTCTTCACAATTCTCCATTTATTTCTTGTTTTGACATTTAAAACGTCATAAGAAAGTGTTAAGGCGGTTTAAAAAAATACAGTAACAAATGACTAAATACCGAAGTTACTGTGAATTAAAATTCTGCATATGCACATTTCGACAACTTATGTCTCATCAGTGCAGATAATATCTAAACGCTTGGAAGACCATAAACTCAAAGATGTTTTAAAACTGATAGAGAACAAATATCCAGAAAGATCTACATGTAAAGCCAAAATCAGCTAAGGACAGAGCTTTGCAGGAGGGAGATACTCCTTAGTTTTAATTTACAAAAAAATTAGATAGTGTACGGTTCCAAAATAAAATCGGCCTTCGGGTCAGCACCGAAGTACTGACAACTGGGCTAGTGAATATCCTCGGGGACTTACAGTCCACCAGCAGTGGCATCGACCCAGTGGTAACAAATGACTAAATAACAAATGAGACCAACAATCCAAATTAATCAACGAAGGCTGTTTGACGAATTCAACATGGCCGGGTAGTCATGTGATTATTTTTTATAATTAAAATGAATGAACGGCATATATCAATATGATACGGAAAGCCATAACAAAAATTCTTGTAAAGATACATCGTGGGGAACTGTGAAGCCTCATTCCGAACTGACCTGATTTACCTACAGTAATGATCCTTTCTAAATCTTTCGAAAATTAGAAGCCTCTTTGGTCGGTAAGGACAGCTATATTCCCTGTTCCGAACAATGTTTTCTTTTTTGGTGCCAATTAAAGCTCGTTGCAACATTTTTCTTATCGCTTATTTTGTTCTCTCCCTGGTAAAGCTAAAACATTGTTTGCTGGTCGTAAAACTCCAGTTTTTTAATCAATTAGTATCTCCCTCTTGCATAGCTCTGTCTTTTGCTGATTTTTCTTTACTTTTTAGACTCTATTGGAAATTAGTTCTCTATCAGATTTTACACATATTTTGGTATGATTTCCAAATGTTTTGATTTTATCAACACTGAATAGACAGAAGTTGTCGAAAGCCAATAAGCAGAATCTAAATTAATTGTACCTTAGGTATTTTGTTATTCACAAAAATATGATTCTATATTCCCAAGATGTTATATTACCCAATCGAAGTAAATTTATTGTTGTCTATAATTCCCTCTCGGTGTTTCACCACTGTGACAGCAATGTACATAATTTCATCGCTTTTATTCGCGGTCAACAATTAATGAAGGAAAGATAACAGGAAAAACTTACAATGGCCGAACATTACAATCACATGTCACAATTAACCAGGGAACTGCACAAGAAAATTAATCGGTAATTAGTATGATTTTTGTTTGATCTCATGAAGCAAATATTTTTCAGTATTTGCTACTGCCCGAATACGAAAAAATGGCAAAAAGTAACCAAATCCACGCCTACTTTGTCAATCAGGATCAATGAAACAAAGAAATAATAATATATACTGGATCGAAGAAATTCTTTTACTAATCAATACTAGTCAATTTCAGGATTTGTTGGAAATTAACATTCATTTTCAAAATTTGTTCTAGAAAATGATTTAGTTAATTACCGATAAAAAGAATAATAGAAGTTTTGTTTTTGATACAAGAAATATTGGCTCAAATAATGGAATCGCCCACAAGGGACTCGTCCATTATTGTTCGCCAATATTTCTTGAATCAAAAACAAAACTTCCATTATTCTATATAAAATGACAAAAGACAAACATAGATAACGATAGGAACTCGGGATAGCCTTGGTACCGGCACTAGCAACAGCAATCGGTGGGGTTTAACTGGTTTATGGGTACCCAAACCTACCCTTTTTCTATCCCGTTTCCCTATATTATAATAAACATACAAATAGAACCCAATACTGGTAGACCACTACCTCAACACCACAATCTTGAAAAGGAAATAAAGACAAAACGTAATTAAGAAAGACCGGTCGAGGAGCTCTCGTCGCTAAACTGCCGGCTAGCTCACTTCTACTGTCAAAAATAATGTTTTAAGTTGTTTTTTGTATGACCGATGAAGGTTGAAATTAAAGTTTGAATTATAATTTTATGAAACATTGATACAAAGTATATCTACATGAAAATAATAGGCTCATGAGTATAAGATATCCTGATCTTTAATACTGATCGAATGCAAGTTCCTATTTCTTCCGTAAAATACGAAAGAAATGCCTGCAAACATATACCTCGTGAACAACGTCGTCACCATTAGAGTGTACTTTACATTGTGGTGTCAGGTGTTTGATGAAGTTCAGTCATGGTAACGATTGTTTTATCACAAAAATGAACACTTATGTTCAGGTCAAGTGCATCGGTCTTACATGGGTCATTTTACACTGTAAACCACCATTTACGGAAGACGCAATACATTTTCAATATGAGTCTCAATAGGTTATAACGGGAAGCTGTCAGTAATCGGGACGAAGGAATGTGTTTTAAATAAAAATGCAATTGAAAACGGAAATAAATGGTTGGGCGTGACCCTCGGATCAATGCAATTAGCCCGTGAACCTGGAAGAAACTGTCCCTTTAGTATTTTTGTAAAATATCTTCCCGCGAAACTTGAAATTTGACGAAAATTTACAAGGTTTCTTGAGCACAAGCGTTATGAGCAAACTTCATGGATAATCTCAAATCAACATGAAGCATCATCGCCGTCTGCTTATTGTCTTAGGGTCGTATTGTACAGTTGTTAAGGAGTTTGCTCCTCATGTTTTGGGATTTTTGTCAGATTTTTGTAATCCTCGGGTTTTATCCATTTAAAAGTTTTATAATTTTTTGTCCATTGACCTCCTTATTTTTTGCCTTTATTTTATTTTATACATCTTTGTGAGTATTCTGTAAAAATTTCATTTGATTCTATTTATCTTGACATTCATTCATTGTTAAACCTTGTTAATGTTAGCCCTATGAAAAATTAGAGGAGTTCGGTTTCCCGCCAAATTTTCAATAATTAAAACTCAAAAACTAGATAATCAACCTATCGATTTTTTTTCACTTAAATTGTTCTTTTCAATTTTCTAACATGAAATCATGTTTATTTGAAATCCTTTTTATTTCCAAATGGAGTAGCGAACCTCCTTACGGGTGTAGTAAGGTGAAATTAAATAAATCTACGATTTTAAGTTGATACCTTAAATGGAAAGAGCAATATTAAAGGAAGAAAGTTAGCTAAAAATATCAATAGGTTACGGGCCTTGTTTTCAAGATATTTCACATTTTAAAAAATGGCGAGAAAAGCTCTCTTGGACTTTTACCTTAGTATACCATGGACATAATATTGATTTGTTTCACAATTTCTAATACAATTTTGCTTACTGATTAAAAATGAGCTTCTGAAGACTTTGATGACTAGAAAATTGGGTGTTATGGGGCAAAATATTTTACATAGTAATAATGGATAAAATCAGAGAAATCCGAATGACTTTTACAAATTGCAAAAACCTCACCTTACTACATCCTTAATTGAACAAAACGTTTGCTTTTTTGTCATTTGTTCATTGTATAATTTAATAAGCTGATTAGACAAAAATGATTTGTAAATATTATCTTGGTGGTTCACTCTCCCAGATAAGTCAGAGATACACAATATAGCTCTTGGCAAGCCTGCAGGACAGTTTCCAGACGACAATAATAGTAATTATCGTCAAGAAGCATGTCGCGCAAATGATGGAGTTAGGAAGACCAACAGTCACACTGCTTATGGGAATACTTACCCCTATTGGTTTGTAGACCTTGGTGACCAGTATCAGATAGAGCGAGTGGAGATCTACAACGTTATAGACGAACAAATCTTCCCACGATGCTGTGGTAACTATGTAAAACATATGATCCGTGAATTGTAACAACTTGAACAAAATGTTAATTACTTTTCTGCACTTAAATTAATGTACATGAAAACAAATTAAACAAATCATCTATCCACATAAAAATTATCGATAAGTACTCATTTGTGGGAACATATGCATTCACATATAGAATAAAATAACTGTAAAAATGGATAACAGGAAACACCTACAACGGCTGAAAATTATGATTACATGCCACGATTTGCTATGGAACTACACATGAAGAACGCGAATAAGACAAAAGACAAACGTAGACAACGATAGGAACTCGGGACAGCCGGACTTGGTACCGGCATTAGCACAATCTTTGGATTTTCTGCGTTTTTTACAAAATTTAATCTAACATTTTTTAGATCTGATTATTTGCTAACGAACATCAGCAATTTAGTATAGAATTAGACTCTAGAAACTGTTGACCCAGGTGGTTGTCCAATTCAAAAACACAAATACTTGAAAGTATACAAAGGTCTATATGGAATAATTCACTATATCTTTTACATAAACGGAATTAATACACATGTGTTACCAATAATTTACCTTAGTAATATCCTAAGCGGTATCAACAAGAAATAACGGGCCTTGTCAATAAAAAGAGTATTCACCAAAGTAGTAGCCAGTTCTACGGTGCTGACCCGAAAACTGATTCTATTTGGAACTTGCAATATCTAAATTTAACAAAATTTTGTTCAAAACATAGGAGTATCTCCCTATTGCATAGCTATGTCCTTAGCTGAATTTGGCTTTACATTTTAGATCCTTTTTGTAATTTGTTCTCTATCAGCTTTTACATTACTTCGGTATATGGATTTCTAAATTTTTTATTTGATCTGCACTAAAGAGACATGAGTTGTCGAAATGCTCAAATGCAGAAACTAAATTACCAGTAATTCGGTATTTTGTTATTTAAAACAACGGCAGTGGAATACCGAAGGAACAAAGGATGTGATAACTGCGAAATTGAAAATCAAGAGACGAAAACGATAACAAAGTCATCAGACAGTTACAAATCTGGAATTAAAAACACGTAACATTCAAAACTAAGGCACTTACAGAGTGAAATTCAACAAAAACACGAAAGTATCTTCAGGTACCCCGGAAGGTAAGATCTGCACCACATACGGCACCCGTCAAACTTTCAGAGACTCAAATAGCCTAGATTTTAAACGTCCATTTTCGTTAATGTATAACAAGGGATCTAAATACATGCAGGAAGCTGAAGAAGGAGTATCAGAAGTTTCTATAATTTCAAATTCATTGGGAAAACTCTTATCTTTATTATTAAAAGAAATTATATCGTCTATGCAGCGGAAGCTGAAATTAAAGAACTGGGACTTTTTGCCTTTGTGTGAAAACTTTACTTTACATGCTGGCTTTAAGTGGCGCATAGTTAGTTCCCATTGGAATCCCTATTATTTGTTGAAAATTTTGACATCTTAATTCGACAAGAATATTGCCGATCAAAAAATCTATCATCTTGATTACCCAATCTCAGTATACTTTTTTTTTAATGAATGTGATTCTTGGCAAAATATGTTCTGTCTTTCTTTACTATTAAAAAGATGTTACTGCGTTCTCAAATTTTACAGCAAAAACATTGATAAATTAGATAAGCAGGGTGGCAGGGTTGCATAAAGAGAAGAAAATCAAACGTTTAAATATTTAGGCAAAGGGTAATTTTTTGGGGATATTTGTTCAAGGGAATCTTATGATTTTTTAGAAACCACACCTGATACACGACTTTGTGCAGTAGAGTTTTGCACACTTATTTTTCAGGCCGTCTCTAACTGCGGTCAGACAAGTTGTAAGGAGATTAGAAAGATGGATGGTGATGCAACTGGACGACCCTTCAGTTAATCTCTGTTTGCATGGATCCGTACGAAATAGAGGTACCCAGTGGGTGTAAATCATTTTTCGAGCAATAGTTGTACATAACAAACGTGTCTTGCTCTCTCTCGGACTTTTAAATTCTATGCGCAAAACGTTCTCACGTTTAGTCCTGCTTTGTGTACTATCTGGACATAGTTTGCAGTAATACTGAGTATATTTTATCTTCTCATTGTTTTATTTTATTTCATTATATTTTATTTAAATTTTTAGAAAATATCGTGCTGTCTCTGTTTTTTTATTTGAACAGATGATGTCTGCCTTGTAGACATCTTTGTTTGTTCAATCACTGTTGCAATTGTCACTACAGAAGTTTTACGTTCGTCACCACGATTTGATAGACCATTACAATGTTTCTGTGTCACAAATGAGAACAGATATCTTTGGGTAGATCCAGAGTTTGTTACCGGACTGACAAACACCAACTGTGACAAAACCGGACTTTTCACTGGCTGTGTGACGGGTGCCACGAGTGGAGCAGATCATGCTTACCCTTCCGGAGCACATGATGATACCTCAGTTTTTATAGGGGTTCACACTGCTAGTGCTTTAGTTTTGTGACGTTCTTGTTCTTTATTTTTTGTTTATTTGTTTTGTCTTTGTTATACTGTCTCAATTCGTGTTGCTGTGAATTGTCGTGATTTTGGATTTATGATTTTAGAATTTCCCCTTTCCTTGTTCTTGCTTCGGTATTTCTTTGCCGATGTATTGTATTTGATTGAAAGATTTTAAAGTTTTCAATTAAAAAAAAAGATTATTTGCGGTATCTTAATTCCATTGGATTAATGTACAGACAGCAATGTTACGAGATCAAGAGTACTTTGAATCAAAAACTTAAAGAGGACTCATTTAAGTTATTCCCAGTTATCAACTGATAAAGATAAACTACTTTTGTCTTGTTAAAAATGTTTTTAATAACATGTGTCATCTTATAATGAATACACAGCATTTTTACGATAAATGATTAATATAAAAAATAAAAGTTCGCCAAGCAAATATTTCAAAAAGTTGTGTGAGAATATAGTTAAAGAAAAAAAAAGGAAACAGTAAATACCTACAGTGACATAAAATTACTATCGAATCCACAATCACAAGGAAAATGCACAAAAAAGTTGAAAGACTTGCATAAATAACGATAGAAACTCGATTTAGCCGGACTTGGTACATATGTACCGGAACGATTATACCTAGCGTTAGGGTTAAACCGGTTTATGGGTACCCAAACCTTTAGGTCGATCGGAGGTATTCCGCGTTTCTTGCTTTGATAGGTAAAATTCAATGAAGAAATGTACAAACATTTTAAAATTCGACAAATTCTTAGATTATTTCGCTTAAAACTCAATGAATGGGCCCATTTCTTTAAATCCTGCATTCATTTGAGACGAAATATTCAGAATAGTATTTATACTGTTAAATTCTTTGAACTGAAAATTGAAACAGGGGAGGTAATTTTAAAAAACATTTTACAAAGAAATAACTTTGAAAATTTTACTTTCGTGATATAATTTCATAATAGAGTCCGTGACCCATTATTATCTTTTTGGAACTTTTTAGAAAGTTCAATACGGGGGGCTAGCAATTTAAAAAATTATTCAAAATTCTCATGGATGTAACCTGAATAATTTCTTAATGATACTTTTTCATAACATTTCAACTAAAATTTCGCTTTTTTCGATAAAAAATTGTTAGCTATATGGTCCATGACCCCAATTTTTATTTTATTTTTAGAAGTTCAATTTTTGAAGTTTGATTCTGCAAACTATTGAAACATTCTGATGGATTTTGCTGAAATCCCGAACCACCTTGATAAGAATTTTTTATAATCTCATTACGGGAAATACATCTATAACAGATAAATCAGTTTTTATTAAAATAAATCGTGTAGTCCCATTCAAGGGATTCTGAATGAGGTAAAAAAAACAACGACAGTAGAATACCGGAGGATCAAGGGAAGCGATGACTACAAAAATCGAAGTCCAAAGACATGGCAAAAACGGTAACAGATAAAAACAAAGACAAAACAAGGACGTGAGACAGCTACAATGCACGGAAATAAAAAGATAACATTAAGAACTAAGGCACTCATAGTGTGAACTCCCATGAAAACCGGGAGTGACATCAGGTGCTCCGGAAGGGTAAGCATGTTCGTCTCCGCTAGCGGCACCCGTCACACTATCAGTGAGTCAATCCAGGGTTGAGTCAAATCCGATTATGTCAAATCCGTGATGACGTGAATGATAAGAACATTCAAATACTTTCGAAAATATTTTAGACGTAAAATTTCATATTCTGGAAAGCTATAATCAAAATTTATGTAGTTGAAATGCAGTGAAACTTGATATAACTGTCCCCTGCACTTGTTCATATTCACAGTAAAAACTTGATTCAGTCTGACAAGAATTCAAGATGGCCCCAAGTTAGCCATGTTTTTTACGGATTCATCTTATTGAGATTTTGATTGTGTCATATTATATCCCAGCCTTACAGCATTTTTTTCGAGTTAAGAACGACAAAACAATGTTAGTCGGTATAACTGATAAAATAAGTGAAATAAAATACTTTTCATATCTTGAAAGAATTTCTATCCAGGGTTTTTAAATTGCATTACATCATATACTCTTTGAAACAACACGTTAGAATCCTATGCCAAGATAAACAACACTCAAAGAGGAGGCTGACTTTTTTATGAAATGCATAATATTCTGAGTTCAGTGGAGCAAATTTTTTGACAACTGTAGATTCAAAACTCACTTTTCACATTTACAAAATAAAATAGATAAATAACCAAAAACACTTTCGGTTTATTCAACTGCCCAGGGGAACTTCATTCTAAGTGGCTTTTATAAGTCATGCTGATCTACATGTAGCAACTAGGTGCTCCTTTAATTTCCCGCTCAAATACTAAACGTCCAGTTCATTGGGCGTGATGTCTTTTAGGATATGCATAAAAACATAATAAAAATAATATGTTCTTCCAGTTCTATGTGTCTTGCTGTTGATTTCCGATATTTACTTTATCGGTCGTTTTGTTTTCAATTTTTGTATCAATATTGTTTTGTTTTCTGCTTTTTGTTGTTGTTTTTTGGTTTTTTTTTTTTTTTGGGGGGGGGGTTGTTTTGTTTTGTTTTTTGCATTTTTTTGTAGACTGCTCACGTTATATACAATTCGAAATTCATTAAAGGGGATTGAAAGATTCGTTGTTGTCTAAACAGGTAATCGGAAGACCATACGCCCCTATATGTGTGAAAGATTCGTTGTTGTCTAAACAGGTTATCGGAAGACCATACGCCCCCATATGTGCAAAAGCTTATAGAGGAAAGAAACAAATATACTCTACATGAAAAGTACAGAGAGCTATGCAGAGAGCTATGCACACAAATTATTATCTTAAAAGTGTACTACGTATAGTGATGTCATCATAGTTAATTCAGTCAACTAAGTTGTTTTCAGCTAAAAGACTCAGAAACCTGCAGGTGACAATTGGACAGGATTTCACCGACATGAGCCAATGTGCATATTTTGATGGCCCTTCAACAAGTGCTGAACATATTGTTTTAAGATGCTCAATGGTGATGCTTGGGAGATATGTCAAACTCACTGTTGAAACCAGTGGTGTTGTCCTTCACATTTCCGAGGTAGAGGTCTATAGACCAGAATAACAAGGTAAAAACCCGTTGGAAATACATTCTTGTAACATGAAATGTGTTTACCTGAATGTCTATATATTACAGGACACGTTTAATTACCCTATGGTTGTCAGACAACAGTGGAAGATGTTTACCTGAATGTCTATATATTACAGGACACGTTTGATTACCCTATGGTTGTCAGACAACAGTGGAAGATGTTTACCTGATTGTCTATATATTACAGGACACGTTTGATTACCCTATGGTTGTCAGACAACAGTGGAAGATGTTTACCTGAATGTCTATATATTACAGGACACGTTTGATTACCCTATGGTTGTCAGACAACAGTGGAAGATGTTTTGTTTCTGCTGATTATAACAACTAGCATAATACTGAAATAACTGTTAATATATTTTCAGCATATGTGCATTTCGACAACTTATGTCTCATCAGTGCAAATCAAATTAACACATTTGGAAGTCCGTTTACCGAAAAACGTTTATAAAAATATTTTTAAAAACGCTGTTAAATACATTTAAAAAGTTTTGATCGGAGATATGAACATTTTATATTTAAATATAATGTCACTCGGAAACAGCTTATTACTAAGGGCATTTCCCATCCTCGATTTTACGGCAATGTTGTTTAAAAATTCCAGAAACTGATTAAGAATCTTTACGCAATAGGGGATATCGACAGGATATTCTGCACGTGTCCG
>MJUU01019702.1:2477-26234 GCA_002080025.1 Modiolus philippinarum
GGGAGGGGTACATTTTTTGCATCCCCAGATCATAAAAATGGTGTAAAGTGCCCAAACTTGTGTTCATTGTAAAGAATATTAATACAGCTTTAATTTGGTACCAAATTTTAGTACATATTACCTATCGTTGAAAAATTATGCAGCTTAAAAGATGAAACTTACGTTAAAACGTAAATACAAGAATTTCTGATGGTGTACTATAAAAGTGGCCCTATACTGTCTATGCGTGCAGGTTATGTTCGTGTTAACATGTTTTATTTTGAAGAGGGGACATAGAAGGACTGAAAAAAATCGGTCTGGTTCGGAAGTGGGGGGGGGGTGCACGGAAAGTGTTTCCAGCCCACGGACTATAACAATTTAACAGTGAACTTTGGACATTTCTGAAATGTTGAAAATTCCCATTTTTCATCCATTTGGGGCAAAATATTGAGTTTAAGTCAACAAATGGCTATTAAAATAATAAAAAAAACCCGTAGTATAATTCATGCAACATTGTCCTAAACAACACACATTTTGTGGGTTCTGGTTATTTTTATGCGAAAATAGTAAGAAAAAATGGACAATTTTAGAGAAAATTTGTTGGGCTAGAGGTAGTTTTATTGATGTATGATGTTTATATTAAATAAAAAACCACCATTATTTGTAATGGTTGTAAAGCAAATATAATAAGCTCTGATTTGATACCTATTTTAAATGTTATTTGTTTGCTAAAAATAATATTAGGCAAAAGAAAGACAAAACATATTATTCCAAAACGAAAATATTCAAAGATCCATGTATTTGGTCTATTTGAAAATAAAATTTTGGTCATTTAAAATATGTAAACATCGTCTTAAGGTATCTCAGTGGTATTATTCTGCAATTTCTGCCTAATACTTGTTCTTTCAGGTTTCACTCGTGAACAAATTTAACAAAATAAATATCTAAAATGTAAAGAAAGTTCCACAGTATCTAAAATTCTTATTCCGTATCACTTTTACAACATTTTGATAACAAAAAGGTGATCTAAAACACACAAGCTTTAAATCAGTTGCTGGATTTACGGAACACACAATTTATGCAAATAATTAAATACCGAAGTAACTGTGACTTTATTTTCTGCATATGCGCATTTCGACGACTTATGTCTCAAGGGAGATAATTTGATAAAATAATTTAACGTAGATACATTGTATCGCTAGAGAAATTAGCATTTTATTATTTTTCTCTCTTATTTAATTTTTTTACACGTAAACTTTATAATGATTTCTAAACACATGCAAAGTATGAACAAATAGCAAAATACCGAAGTTACTGTTAATTTATTTTCTGCATATGCGCAATTCGACAACTTATGTCTCATCAGTGCAGATTAAACCAAAACATTTGGAAGTCCATTAGCCATAAAACGTGTAAAAGCTGATAGAGAACACATTACCAAAAGGGTCTAAATAGAAAAGCCAAAATTCAGCTAAGGACAGAGCTATGCATGAGGGAGATACCCCAAAATCTATAATAAATTTTTAAAGCTATCCTCTCATATATGAAATAAAGGGGACAACAGGAAACACCTACAATGGCTGAAAACTATAATCATTTTCCCTATAGATTCTATGCAAAATCCTGAAATTTAAATTTCAGTTTTGGCGCTAAAAGGCACGGTGACCCCCAAATTTTATTTTGAACAGTGATACAATTTTGTTTCTAAACAGAAATTTTCGTAAAATTCTATTGCAGGAAACAAATCCCAGCAGACACCTTAACATGTTTTACATTGAAGAAAAGAGATTGAAAATCTAAATTTTGCAGAATCGGGAATTGAGGTGCACTTCGGGTTGTCTAGACCATCAAACGTACGCAATTTCATGAAAATAGCAGATTTTTCGTCAATATTTCATTGGGGTAGGGGTACGTTTAATTGCGATATGGAACATATTGGGCACTGAAATTATAAAAACCGTGGGTTCTTTGTAAAGCTCACAGAATAAGCAAATTTGTTATATCTCGGTTTTATAAGTGGGGTTATTTAAGTGGGCATTTGGTTAACTTTTTGAAGCAACTGAAGGAAAAGCATGAACGAAAAACAAAATGGGTGTAAATATAATAAACATGCCTTGCAAAGACGTCGTATGGATTACTCGATATGAAAGTAATCCATTTATCTATCATTCAGTAAGTCCCCCGGAAACATTCCATGTGTTAAAATCCCAACTATTCTGGAAAAATAATTTTCAGGCAAAGGATGGGTTGCATTCAGGCACTGATTTGGCAAAGAAAATAAATTAGGTAAAAGCATAATTTCTTTGATACCTTTCAACACCAGAACACCTGTATTTTTTAACCATATTAGGATTTTTTTTCAAAACATTGCATCATCAAACTGAAATAAGCTCATTTTTAATACCCCTCTTAATGGCAATAAACTTTGAGCCTATGGGAAAATAGTCAAAATGGAGTATATTCAAACTCAATTTTAACCATACCTTGCATACGGAACCAAGCTAATAATTTTACAAGAGATTACTTATATAATGAGAATTATGCATGCAAATTGCCAAGCTGGTTCCGCGTGCAAGTCATATAAAAAAATAGAAAAAAAATGTATTTTTAAAGTGAAAATTTAGTGTATTTATGATTTTCTATTTTGTTATTTATCTCATTTATCAAAGTTTGATTGATTCATATATGCAAATTATACCTTTATACATATCAAAATTCTCAGTAAATGTGGTTTTTCTAGTATTCTAGAACTTGCATGAGCTTTTTTTCTAACCTGGCAATTTGCCAAATAAGCTGAACAAGATCTGGTTTGATAAGTAGGTGGTATTTATTTTGTTAAAATTTTCCTTATTCGTTTTCCCGATATAAAATTGTGTTTTTGTGTACTTAACACAATATTTATAAGCCGTGGAATAATCCATTGCCTGAAAGTATCATCTGTTCGTATGTATAAAATTTGATCATCTATTTTCCAATTTCTTTGTATGTTCATTTTTGTTTGTTTCCTATGTTTCCATTATATATTATATCTTCAGTTTTATAACAGTTCTTTAAGAAGAATTTGTCTTATAAAAGGGTCCCCAACCAATATGTTACAGGAGCCCCTAGAACTTTCCTATTGAGGTGACACTTGAACAGAAATGATGTTTAAATATATGAATCTAACAATCACCTTCCTGAATTAAAATATAACAGATACATGCATCTTTAGTTTTACAGGTCTCATTGGTATAATTCATATTAAAACCTCTTAATATTTAATACGCATATTCTTTAATTACACCAAATAAAGCGCAAAATGTTGACATTGTAACAATCCATGTCTCAGTGTTTGAATTCGAGGCAAAAATTCCGAAAATCAAAAATATATCTTAAGGGTAAAACAGATGCTGTTGGAAGTCAACAAAATCATTTAATTTAAGTCCCCTTATGTAATATCTTGCTTCAAATATAGAAATATGTGTTTAAGCATATGAAAATAGGTCGGACAATCACAAATTCATAGTAATTTCCACACAATATCAAAAAATGGGAAGTCATAGTACTCCATTTACCTCGAAAATGAAGTTTTTATGTAGATTTTTCTAACAAATAGTAATGGGTGTTAAACTGTATTATTTCCTTTCAAAAAAGAAAGTTATCAACAAAAGCATTATTATCATCGATAGATTAGCGCCATTTGTATATTATTTTAATATCAAATGACTAAATACCGAAGTTACTGTTAATTTAAATTCTGCATATGCGCATTTCGACAACTTATGTCTCTTCAGTGCAGATAAAATCTAAACGTTTGGAAGACCATTAACTCAACGACATTTAAAAACTGATAGAGAACAAATAACCAATATGATCTAAATGGATAGCCAATGAGCTAAGGACAGAGCTTTGCATGAGGGAGATCCTCCTTAGTTTTCCACAAAATTTACAAAAATTTAGATATCGTAAGGTTCCAAATACAATCGGCTTTCGGGTCAGCGCCGAAGTACTGACTACTGGGCTGGTGAATACCCTCGGGAACTTACAGTCCACCAGCAGTGGTATCGACCCAGTGGTAACGAATGACTAAATACCGAAGTTACTGTTAATTTAAATTCTGCATATGCGCATTTCAACAACTTATGTCTCTTCAGTGCAGATAAAATCTAAACGTTTGGAAGACCATTAACTCAAAGACATTTAAAAACTGATAGAGAACAAATAACCAATATGATCTAAATGGAAAGCCAAAATCAGCTAAGGACAGAGCTTTGCATGAGGAAGATACTCCTTAGTTTTCCACAAAATTTACAAAAATTCAGATATTTTAAGGTTCCAAAATACCATCGGCTTTCGGGTCAGCACCGAAGTACTGACTACTGGGCTGGTGAATACCCTCGCGGACTTACAGTCCACCAGCAGTGGCATCGACCCAGTGGTAACAAATGACTAACTACCGAAGTTACTGTTAATTTAAATTCTGCATATTAGGTTCATTGGCAATATGCCAATCTTTATTCTTTTCATACCTTATTTATTCTTTTGACTTGAGTACTGGTAAAATCACGTGATCACTTGACTTGCACATGCGCGTTTTGATACTTTATTGTACAATCTTAAACACCCATATATTGTAGGTTACATTGAAGCATATTATATCAAAATTCAAGGAGGGCCAGAAAACGGCCTTATTGCAACCATTCCTTTTTACAAAAAATACTCCGCTATCGTTTTGTTCGAGAGCTGGACCCAACGTTGCAGTAAGCTATTGACAGCCCATATTTGCGCGACATCTTGCATGTAACGGTATTTACAATCGAATTAGTATTTTGACTCGCGAAATGAACATTTACTTGAGTTGTATATAGATATGGTGCAATGGATTAGTACACAATCTCCTCGAACTATTATGTTACACTTCAGAGAAAAGCATTGAATGTTTATTTAAGTGTAACATAAAAAGAATAATAAATTAAAATTCCGAATATGCTGTCAAAACCTCCGGTGTAATATTTGATAGATGGCCTCAGAGCTGGACCTGAAAACTATATATTCCCTATCCGGTTATGATAGAAATTCCTGTAATCTGAAAATATATATCAAAAAGGCCATTGTCTGCATTTGATACAATACTGATGCCCATATTGAATAATCTTTGTGTAATTTGATTACAACATATCAAAAAGGGGCATCTTTGCATTCAATATGATATTGGTGCACATAATAATGAATCTTTCTGTATTTTGATTAACACGTAAGAGGCATTTGCTGTTCATGCTGTATTCAATAAATGTTCGATGTTCGATGATAAAGAAACAATTTTTGCCCTGCATCGTGTGGCGCTTACTGAAACCGTCATAAACAACATTAAACGTTGGGTGTAGGCAGTTCTGGTGTCAGGTTTATTTCCAATTTTGTCAATTTAAAAAGTTGAAATTCTTAATACAGCAAATGTTTTGGCAAAATTCTTCATCTTATTTATCCGAAAGAGCTCGAGATTAAGGACACTACAGATACTTCCACATCAGCCTCGTTCCGTGACCTTCATCTTGAAATTGAAAATAGAGGTACACTACAAACTAGGCTATATGACAAACGCGATGACTTCACTTTTCCAATAGTCAACTTCCCTTTTCTTTGTAGCAACATTCCAAAATCACCAGCATATGGAGTTTACATCTCACAACTCATTCGCTTCTCAAGGGCTGTAGTCGATACAGTGACTACCTTGATCGAGCTATGTTGCTTACAAATAGGCTACTTAAGCAAGGGTATGTTGCCCATAACTTGAGGTCATTACTACAGAAGTTTTAAAGTCGACATCACGATCTTATGGACCGCCATGGGATATCTATTTTCCAGATGACAACAGATCTTTCCCTCTACAACTTAAATTTGTTTTTCTTCTATCGAATTTGACTTTACTACCGGAGTTGAAATGTTCAACACGGCGGGTGTCTTATAAGAAGCAGGAGATGCTTACTCTAGCGGTACACCTGATCTCATCCATAGTTTTTATTGGGTCCGTGTTGTTAATTTTTGTATATGTGTGTGTCTTCATTTTCTTTTCTGTGCCGTGCTCATGTTATGTCTTTGTTTCTTTGTTTTTCCGACGTTGCCATTGTCATTGGATTGTTTGTTTCATACTGACGGTTCGGTTCTCACTTACTTGATCATGGTATTATTGAGCTCTTAGATCAAGATAACACTTGCGTCTTCGTAAAGAAATTTTCTATATATTTCTCGGAGTGAATTATGAGACTCGGGTGTTCGATATCATTCCTTTCCTTCTACTTTATTTAAGACTATCTTTTAAATCTATGTTGTTTCATTTTATCTTGGTTCGAAGGTGCCTGAATTATATCGATATATCCTTAAAAATGCCAAGAAAAGTCAAATAATTTGGCTTTTACACGTATGCTGATTTACGAACATGGATACAAAGTCATGAATGTAGCGTTGCTCGAAATCTAGAAGTAAATTCCACTCGAACCGGTGCTAGATACCGTCTTGAACTTTCTATGAGGTATGCGCAAAAGTCATTGTTGAAGGTCTCATGGTGACTTCAAGATGAATAACAACAGTTCAAGCGTTGTTCCTTTGCTTTTTTTACTCTGAGAAATCAGTCAAAACAATTATAAAGTTGTTTTTACTAGACGACAATCTAAAGAACAGTTGTATATTTAAGACTACAAAAGTAATGATATCAGTATCAAAGCTTTCGAGCGATCATCTGAAAAGAATTTGTCTGAGCTACTTTTAACTGACGGTTACGTTTCGAAGTCTAAACCACGATTTACTCGTTATGCCTTTTTTCTCATTAATTTTGATCCAAATTAGCTCTCTCTTCAGTAAAAAGGTGGATTGTTTTGAAAAAAAAAAGAATTAGTCCTATTGTTCGCATAGAATGGCTTATAACAAGCCATAACAGTCAGAATTTATTTTGAAATAAATTTGTTTTATAATAGTCTTAATTGCAAAAATATTCCATTTAACAGCATAGTAATTAAGTTCAAAATTACAAGGAGAATGACTTAAAACAATACCGGAAGAGTTTGTTAATATATCATATATCATTTAAAAATAATATTAATGGGACAAAGGATCTTTAAGACAAGATCTTTTTCTTCTAAAAAAAACCTGAAATATGAATACTCAAATATCAACCAAAAGCAAAGATCGAAATTGAAAGGTAAGAAATCTATAGTTTCCAACTGAGACAACAGAAACAAACAAAAAATAATAATGTCATTTAAGTCAAAGTATGAAGTAAATTGATGACTTGAAATGAGTATAACATATTCAGATCCCACCAGCTATTGATGATTATTCTTTGATTTATATATAACTATTGGCACACTTTTTGACGCACAACGAAAATTTTATTGTCATTATAGACATTAACAGTACCTCATAAAGGCTCATTTAACAAATTTCATTGGGTCTTCTTTTTCTTTTAAATAAAAGCAATTTAAAATTGTCCCAAATAAAGCAAAGTAAAAATCCGAAAAATCTTTAAAACAAAAAGTGTAAGCCTAATGAATTTTTTTTCTATTTTTGATTGTCTTTATCAATGCTTTTTGCGTTAATAGTATTTATTTCAATTCATGGATTTATATACCTAACTTCACTAACCGACTCAGTTCTTTACGTCATTGGTTTTGTTATATTGTGCTCTCAAGTTTCATCTGTTTTTTTCCTTTAGTTAATTATTACTGGCTGTTATGTAGTTTTCTTAATATTGTAGATTAACATGACATTCGGACTAGCCTTCTTAGTACTTGTTGGACTCTTCTTCCCTGGTAAGTCACTTTTTATGCAGCTAGCTGAACAATTCAGAAAAGTGTTTATTCTATTCCGTTTCTTAAAAATCTAAAAAGGAGAACATCAATATTATTTCCTGTCTTTGAAATGTGTAATTTTATACTAGTAGATAACAAGGAATACAATGTATGTTGCAGACTCCTAGGTACGTCATTAACATTTTGTATAGTCACTTAATCTATATAATTGCAAAAAACATTTAAACTTTGCAAATGTCGGTAAAAAGATCTCCCGAAATTTTCTCATTAGCTACTCGACTTCCACAAAAAAATATACTTTTTCATGATTACTTCAAAATCTAGTAAACGCGAATAATAAACCACATAAGGAATTTCATAAATCTCTAAACTGAGTTTTATGATAATCAAAATAATGCAAAAAGCTTACTGATACCGGGTACCCCGAAGATTGTATTACACAAGATATAAAACTTATGTATGCTACGATGAAAAAAATGGTGTGCAGTAAACTTGATCTTCTAATTTCACATTTTTAAGTATTATTTATCATCAGCAAGTTAGTTTACCAATGGGCACTAATTTTGATCCTTCACTTGCAGACTTCTTTTTATATTTTTACGAGACAGACTTTCTTAAAGGAATCACAAAGATTAAATAAAAGATGTCATATCCTTCAATTTCACTTTAAGATATATTGATTAATATAAACTCATCTCTTGCTAAATGGATCTTATTAATATATTCACCAGGTCTAGGGATAATAAATCGACAGAAACCACTAGATCTGCATCTATTTTGGTTTTATTTCTCAAATTTGACTGAAATGGTCATCTCAGTACGAAAATTTACGATAAATTTCAAATTTCAAATTATTTCATTAACTTAAATATTCCAGCTTCTCCTGCTTACGGATTGTATGTTTAAAGATTGATTCGTGCGCGAGAATTAGCATAATTTACACAGATTTTCTCATTCGACATAGTTATCTCTGTGACGGCCTTATTAACCAAGGCTTCAAAAAATTCCGTCTTATACGATGAGAAGGTTCTATGATAGAAATTAGTTCCTTGAGGAAAAATTTGAAGTTTCAATTCGATTTTTGATTCAGGATTCTTTTTTTACTTTATACTAGAATGAATAATTCTTTGAACTATCTACGACCTTTTAATAGCAATTGCTGTTGAGTTGCTACCGGACACCCACAATGGAAGGGGAGGTCTGATGCGCTTTAAAACCGGACTTAATCCACCATTTGCATTTAATTTTAAAATGCCTCTACCAAGTCAGTCTCATAGCAGGTTAAGAACCGCAATTATAGAAGAATAACAGTCGCGTCATAAAATCATAAAAAATTGAGCAAGATTCATTTCAAATATACATTTATTAAGATGTTATAGCACTTAACTTGTCTCCTTGACATTTACCCCATTTCCTTTCTTTTTCATACTTAATAGAAACAAGTTCTACAGACTTTCTCATCAGACACAATTATCTCTGTGACCGGCTTATTAATCGATACTTCAAAAAATTCCGACTTATACGATAATTGAAAAAGTTCTTTTATAGATATCTGGAAAGGGATAATAGGCATGCCATAAAACCGGTTTAAACCACCATTTCTTTTGAAATTCCTTTACCAAGTCAGGACCATTTTTCAGATGTCGCATGGACTTCGGCTCTTGACAACTCAGTTTGGTAATATTGTTATTACCAACATTAAATATCACATATTCTATATTGTTTAATTTTTCAACTGACTTGGCTAGAGGTTTAGAAAATAATAAAGGTACATTTGCATTTAAATACCAACATGTCATCTAATATATTTCGTTTTTGTTTAGATACAAAAAGTCCTTTATTACAGTGACACAAAGGAACAAAAAACGGTTGGATTTTTGCCAATAAATGAAAATGCACATTATTCATAATAATGTAGTTTTATAAAACCGTTAGATAATATTGCTTCTCACAAACATATACTTAAATCATTCAGCAATTAGTGGTTACAATTGAAATAAAAACACTGCACAGGACATTTATATTATAAATTATAATATTTCAGATCAGTCATAAATAAAGAACATATACTGAATGCCAATGATAACAAAACAATTGATATTTATACGATAGAAATTTTCTTTGTCGAGGTAGATGAATGCCTTTTGCTAACCTCACCTACAAGTGTTGCCTCCAACCTATTACGGTCAACTCTTTTTGAAAATTTCATTTCTTAACATTAAAAGGATTTGAAAATTTTGAGAAATTGGCTTGACACATTCCAAAAAGAGCTGACAAAATTTCAAACTGATTCAACGGCTTTCAGAGAAATTTGAAGTGAAAATGTTGTCTGTAAATGGAAAAACGAAAGATTTGGAAAGATTTGGAAAAACATCTAAGAGGAATCCTAGCATTTATTAATAAAAAACAATCCCCAAAGATAGGGATGTGAAAACATCATCTGTGGGTAAAGCTTGCTAGTGAACAATAAGGAAACACAATCTTGTGCGAACTCGTGCCTACATGCCATAAGTGTGCATTCCACACCATGTTTTGCAGGTAGTATAGTTAAACATAAAAAAAATTAAATAAATAAATAAAAAAAATGATGCCGAGCATTTTTTTTTGTAATTACAAAACATATGGTAGCTGCAGTCATCGGAAAAAAATTCTAAACAATGAAGTGTTGCCTTTTCACTCGCGCTCAGTATATATAACTGACTATTTCATCACTAACAAAAAATAAGTATGAATTTTAAAATGTAAAAGCTTTATGTTTTATTTACAAGGTAAGTAATGTGTTGAGTAAAGTATAGTTTGATATAAAGTCAGAATTTTAAAAACCGCTTTAACCCTATGCTATTTTTCTGAAAAAGTCTCGAGAATTTACTTGCCAACGTTTCTTTAAATCGACCCCATGAGTGTCCTCTGATTGATAAATGTTGTGTTGTTTTTTGTCAATTATGCGTACAATAGATGAAAGTGTTTGTGAGAGTACTTTGTCGGGTATTCTATGTTTGTTGACGATCCCGAAGCCGTGAGCAAAAGAAAAGATACATAGTTGTAGCGTTGTTTGACATTTAGTGAGTAAATTCCGATCAAACCGATGCTGGACATCTTTATCTTACCCTTTGTTGAAGGTGTCATGTGTTTGCCCTTTGTTGAAGGTGTCATGTGTTTGCCTTTTGTTGGAGGTCCGATGTGTTTGCCTTTTGTTGAAGGCCTCATGTGTTTGCCCTTTGTTGAAGGTCTAATGTGTTTGTCCTTTGTTGAAGGCCTCATGTGTTTGTCTTTTGTTGAAGGCCTCGTGTGTTTGTCCTTTGTTGAAGGTCTAATGTGTTTGTCCTTTGTTGAAGGCCTCATGTGTTTGTCTTTTGTTGAAGGCCTCGTGTGTTTGCCCTTTGTTGAAGGCCTCATGTGTTTGCCCTTTGTTGAAGGTCTCATGTGTTTGCCTTTTGTTGGAGGGCTCATCTGTTTGTCCTTTGTTGAAGGCCTCATGTATTTGCCCTTTGTTGAAGGCCTAATGTGTTTGTCCTTTGTTGAAGGCCTCATGTGTTTGCCCTTTGTTGAAGGCCTCATGTGTTTGCCCTTTGTTGAAGGTGTCATGTGTTTGCCTTTTGTTGGAGGTCTCATGTGTTTGGCCTTTGTTGAAGGTGTCATGTGTTTGCCCTTTATTGAAGGCCTCATGTGTTTGCCCTTTGTTGAAGGTCTCATGTGTTTGTCTTTTGTTGAAGGCCTCATGTGTTTGTCCTTTGTTGAAGGTCTCAATGGGACTATAAGATGAGCAAAAGTATGAATATTGTGTCATTTACCTAATCTTACCATGTGTTTGTAAGGATTTCACTCCATATCTTTTATTTGTTCATTAATGACTGAATGAAAAAGAACTGTTTATTTCTAGTGACCCCAGGATGTTTTGTTTTTGGTCGTTTTGACCTGGATATGGGATGTTGTCTCGTTGACATTTACCCCATTTCCTTTCTTTTTCATGTTTATTATAGTGTATGTTCATAATGAACAAGTCTGTGGGTTGTTATATGCAGAAATCAAAATCATAACAGATACTGTGAAAGGACTTGATGGACGTCGATTTTCGTGCTTTTCATAAATATTACCATATCGTTGGTAGTCGTATTGTAGGTTTATATACTATGCATTAAAACTCTTGGGCATATATGCATGTAGTTAGAAACTTAATTTTGAGGTTTAAGCGAACCACGAAATCCACGAAAATTGGAATCCCACGTATAAAAGTATTTTTACAGTGTCAGATACTTTGAACCGCGGCTAATAATTTTAAGCGTTGTACGATTTTCAAGTCAAACAATTTATGCATACAGCACAATTACAAGCATTTTTCTGTCTCTTTAATATTATATTATTCTATAAATAAAAGAATTACGTATAAATATCGCATTTAAGGTAGATCAGTAGTCTTCCGCCATTTTGAATCTGTTATTTATGCTGTTATGGAGGCAGCTCGATCCACAACAATAGTGACTATTGTTCAACAATAGCAAGATCAAACTCACTATTGTACCGGAAGATTACGCAATGTTATGGTTAACTGCGCATATCTTGTCGAACAAGAGTAATAGTCCATCGACTCTTGTTGAACTATAGTTAAAGTGTGACGTCACAGACTTATCTTTCGATGGATTTCATTGGTCACTCCTTATTCTGATCCGGATTTCCCTCGTATGGACCAAAACAATAGTTGTTGATCGAACTACCTCATGGTATTATCTGCTTTTTAAATATTCAAATATTTTTATATGTAATGAACCAATCAATATTATACCCATAATACAAAATGCAAAGGATCTACATGGACTTGATTTCACCTGTCTTTATCTAATTAGACAATGAATGGTGACTTGATAATTAAATGAATTAAAAGACAATTTATGAAAAAGGGAGATAATCTGATTAAAATATTTTACATAGAAATCACTATGAAAATTCACATTTTACAAATTATATGGAAAACAAAGTCAGTGACCCCCATTTTTCTTTATATTTTTTGAAAGTATGTTCAAAGGGCTAACGCATGAGTAAAGAAGAAAAAAATCTATGGAAGAGTTTAAAGAAATCAACAATATACCCGATTTTCCCTATATATTCATTAGAAATATTTGATTATTTTGATATCAGTTATTTTAAAAACAAGCACGGTGACCCCCCCCCCTTTTTTTATTCTTTTATTTCAAAGCTCATATGATAAGGAAATTTTCCTGCAAAAATAAAAAAAATCTATGGAAAAAATTTGGAGTACCCATCTACCTTAATTCATTTCTGGTTAAAACATTTTTGTAAAAAATGTAGTTGTAATCTGCAATCATTATGTTGTTAAAAAAATTCAAAACATTGTCATTTTTCACAAATTTCACCTCTTAACAACTCAAATTTTACGAAATTTGAACTCAGAATTAAAGAATGAGGCATTTTGTTCTGTAAATTTTCTTCAGTGTGATTGTAATGTTCAGACAAACGTTGATTGTTCAGCAAATTTTCAAAAAGTGAATAAAAATTAATGAATCCAAAAACGTTAAGGAGACATATTACTTAACAGAGCAGCAAGGATAGACTTTTTAGATCGACATACAAGATTTCTAAAAGATACATTTCAGGTCTTGCTTTTTCATTGGCGCTCAGTATATTAACCATTATACTGAAAATAAATAGCCATTGCTTATTTCGCATTTGTTCTTCCACAAACGGCAACAATGTTCATAAGAAACTTGTAAGTTAATCGAAAAATGGCTCCTATAAACCAACTTATTTTCACGAGCGATTTATTTTCGTGATCTCTTCGAGTGTGAAAATATTGCGAACATTTCTAATCTTAATACATATACATCAGCAGAATTTAAAAACAAAATGCAGAAATAAGTCGCCGCGAAGTTGATTGGTACAGACAATAAGTCAATGAAAAAAATGAAGACAACATAACGTCTGCCTCGAATAGAATACAATAAAGAACTCTTAACAAAGTATTTTTATCTGCAGTGAAACGTTGTAGATATGTAACCTCTGTAGTAAGTATGTCACGCAAAGGCAAAAAAAAAATCAGCCATTCAGAAGTGCTTAAGTAACTGTAGATTGCATTACACTTTAACATTGTAATTGGAGCAACGGAAGTAGAATACCTAAGAAACAAAAAAATGAAATTACAAATTCTCACATTTGAGACAAGGCAGTACCTATTTTTAGCTGTTTGAGATAAGAATTTAACGTGAGAAAATACATTGTGACGCTATTGACGTCATAAATAAGTTGTCTATACATTGCGGATGTCCGCTATGGTCTGATGGTACAGAAATAGTTTTTTTACTTTAAAATGTGAAAAAAAAACAATCAAACACCGTTGAAAAAGTAAGATTAAGAAATCTCAGACACCCGCGGGTAAGATTTCAATGGTTCTCTGACTCGGCAAGCCTCGTCAGAGAAATACTGAAACCTTACCCTTGGGTGTCTGAGATTTCTTGATCTTGCTCTTTCAATGGTGTATGATGGTATTAATCCAAAAACAATGACAGTAGACAGCATTAAGACGTAGAAAAAGATATAACATTCAGAACCAAGGCACTCACTGTGTAACACCCAATAAACCGAGAGGGCATAAGTTGCTCCGAAAGGGGTATCATATTCTGCTCTAACCAAAGCGTTCGTCAAGCTGTCAGTGAATTAATGATAAAATCAAAATCGGTATTATCCATTACGGTAAGACGTCCGTTTTCATTAAGGACACCGACACGTCATTTTTGTCAATCATCACCATGACATCATTGACAGATATGACGTGTCTGTGTCCCAAATGAAAACGGACATTTTCAGCTTGATTTCACGTCTTCATGGATTTGACATAACCGGATTTGACTCAACTCGGATTGACTAACTGATAGTGTGACGGGTACCGCTAGCGGAGCAGGACATGCTTACCCTTCCGGAGCACCTGATGTCACTCCCGGTTTTCATGGGAGTTCACACTGTGAGTGCCTTAGTTCTTAATGTTATCCTTTTGTTTCCGTGCATTGTAGTTGTGTCACGTCCTTGTTTTGTCTTTGTTTTTATCTGTTGCCGTTTTTGCTATGTCTTTGGACTTTGATTTTTGTAGTCAATGTATTGTGATGGCAATAAAATTTCTTTATTGGCGAAAGATTTAATTTTCTAGAGAGTATTAGAGTCTCTTAGGAAATCTGATCAATTTCGAGATATTCATATAAAAGTATTCAATTTTGCCTTTGAATATAAATTATATCAGTTTTCAATATATTAGCTTGCATTTGACTTCATAACTTCATTTGAAACATTTTTACAACTGTGCCAAGTTTGCCATGTAACACCTTTGTCACAAAGCAATAGAAAGATTTAGAAAAATAATAATGAAAATTCAAATTACTCAAAGATGATTAAAGAAAAATAAAAAAAGTATCTATGAAATGACAGACAATTCGTTTAACATTATTTTGTTCAATAACAAATGAAATTTCTTTACCAGGTTGTCATGCTTCGATTTCCTGGAGTTTGTACACAAAACCAGCAATATTTGGAGATGATGTTGAGTTACATTGCAAGCTATCGAGTCATACAGCTTTAAATGAAACAAGACTTTGGGATAAAGGACAAAATCGAACTGTTATAGTTATTAATGGAATTTCTGTCAACAAATCCAAATACTCCGAGATGTTGAACAAATCTGAGAAAAAGTCCATCCTGACTATAATTTCTCTAGATGAAAATGATGTACACATACCGTATACTTGTCAACATGGTTTTGAATTATATCAAGATAACCTAGAAATGACAATTGAAAATTTTCAATGTAAGTTACTGTGTAGTTATTTCATTAATAAATACTGACCTATAAGCTGTAAATCACACATTTATTTTTATTGCGAAAAATTCACTGAAACTAGACGATCGAAATGATGCTACGGAACATCTTTTTTCCATTTCTCTGTACATTCCTTTTTCTTCCTTTGTCACTTTCATTAATCAAACCAATGTAACAAGTGACTACAGACTAAAATCAGTGCTAGGGTCCGTCTTGCACTTACTATGAAGTATGACCATACCTCATTGTTGTAGACCTCATAGTGACAAGAATAAAAGCATTGTTGTATTGCTTGGTTTTGCCATGTATTTGTCTCATGTGCATTTACTCCATGAAACTTCATTGCTCATTTGAGTGTTTTACAGTTGTGAAAAGGGTGGTTTTATTTTGTCAGGGATTATATCCAACTGCACGCATATTCACTAGCAAAAGCCCTATCGTATACGGTGAGTGTTGATATGCAGCTATAAGTTAGCTAATTTTACGATTATGCAGAATTTATACTGTCGAAGGCCAGGGTTATCAAGCAGTCCACACAACTGTGTTATTGAATGGTGAAAGGAAGTTTTATTCACATTGTCTTGGTCAAAGATAAAATAAGGTGATTTAAAGGTAAAACTAGATTGTTTGTACTGAGAAAATTAATCGTCTTTTTTTTTTTGTTTTTTTTTGTTTTTTTTTTTTTTTTTTTTTTTTTTTTTTGTTTTGGCGTTGCACGAAGTCATTGTGGCATTTTTCATATTTCACTCTGATAGCACTGTTACTCTAATATCCGAACGAATTCTAATGCCTTGTGAAAAGATTGCAAGATGAATTAATAGGTTGACTAATAGCCAACAAGGAACTGGCATGACTTTACTCTTTTATACAAGTTATATAGTTCAGAAAGGTTAATCGTTAGATATTCGAAACATTTTATCAATGTGATTAAATCAATTGAAAAACAACAGAAGGTCTGTTTAAATTGCCTCAAAACTTTTATAAACGCCTTTGATACAAAGCTGTTCCTATAAATAATACTTTTATAAATAATACGGATATTACTAATTATTCGAATTTCGTTTGGTTTTATGCATTTTAACATTTTTTTAAATTATGGATTTCCTTTGTTTAGGTTCTAGTGCTGCTGATGAGGAATAAATTTCCGAAATGGCCATACAGCTCATTAAAATTATTGCAGTTGGAGTTAACATATGTGTTATGGTCTCATGTTCATTTACTCCATATCCTTTCGTAAAATATTTGAAATAAAGGTCAATGTACCTTCTGGCAATGTTAGATCATACGTTTCGAAAAAGAGTCTAATGACATATTTTTCTCCCCTGTTCATTCTTGAAAAGGTTAATGCCAGTATATTTACTTTGTTACTTTGTCTATTGTGATATGTAAATATCAATATATAAAATATTCCACTATTTTGATTTTACAGACCATCCAGAAATAATTGACACGAATTTTATCCATGTGGACAAAGACATTATGCTGTCAATCAAATTCGACAGAGTGTATCCTGTACCGAAATGTTCTGCACTATACGGGGTAGGTCAATAAATATTAAAATACCTAAGTTACTATTATTTATTTTTCTGCGTATGCCTCATCAGTGAAGATCAAACCAAAAAATTAACCAAAAAACGTGTAAAAGCCTATAGAGATCAAATATAAATAGAAAAGCCAAAATTCAGCCAAGGTCAGAGCTATGCATGAGGGGGAATCTCCTTAGTTTGAAACAAAATTTTGTAAAATTTAAATATTGCAAGTTTCAACAAAGTCGGCACCGAAGTACTGACAACTTGGTTGGTGAATACCTTCGGGTACTAACAGTAAGTGCAGATCAAACCAAAACATTTTGAATTCCATGAATCAAAAACGTGTAAAAAATAATAGGCAACAAAAACCTAAAGGATCCAAATTGAAAGGCCAACTTTCAGCTAAGAACAGGGGCAGATTCTCCTTAGTTTTAAACAAAATTTTGTAAAATTTAGATATTACAAGTCTCAGTACAGTCGGGTTTCGGGTCAGCAACGAAGAAGTATTGATTACTGGGTTGGTTAATACTCTAACAGTCCACCAGCAAAGGCATCGGCCAAGTGGTAATAAACAACAAAATACCGAAGTTACTTTTAATCTGTTTTCTGCATATGCGCATTTCAATATATACATCTAGAACCATGATGATATAAATTTGGTAACGTTCAATTTTTCTGCTATGCTGTACAATTATAGTTTGTGCATGAGTTCGATATGATATTTTATCAACCTAAGAAAATTTTATTGACAAGGAATGTAATCCGAGGCAGATTGGTATATATTGTCTGGAGTGAGCGCAACAGAACAGGATTATATTATACTATATGTCTGCTTTCAGAAACTGGTTTATTGTCTTTTAATTCTTATTTCCATGCTTGATAGGGTTTATGGCAAACTCTCCGGCATTTGATCAGAAAATTCCTACAATTACGTCGTGTATTCTCTTTATCAAATATAAAAATATTCTGTAGTTTTTGGTTTTTTTTTTTTTTTTTTTTTTTTTTTTGTTTTTTTTTTACTGCACAATTATTTTGTAAATCAACGTTTTTCAGCTTTGATTAAAAAACGGGTTCCCAAACAAGCAGTACTTCTCTATTGCATCCCGCTCCTTGGAACTTTTATGGCGTCATAGTGTTCAAAAAGGCCAGCTTTGCAGAAAGTTTAAGAGACCTTAATTGTAAATAGAAAATGAAAAAGATTCGTTTTTATTCATGTTAATTTCTTGCGAAACGGAGAAAAGGACATCAGTTTTCGAATAATCGTTAAAAAATATTTGATTAGTAGTGATGTCCGGGGTGGGTTTTTCGGAAGTACTCTACAGGTAAAGAGACAAAATAAAACTTCAAACATTTGTATTGTTATTCTTATCCTTTGACTACATAAAAGAATTAAAGACATAATACAATATTTAAGTTCATTTATTTTTAGTTTAAATGAAAATAAATATTAATTGATCCTTAGAAATTACATTGATATATACAAATATAAAAAAAGGTTTCCACAATTAAATCACTTATTTTTAACTTTAAGAGAGAAACTTTTTAAAAATATTAAACCTGTTTTAAACGGACGCTTTTCGTTTGAATTTTTTAAGGTTTTCAGTTGAAACTCATACTTTCGTTTTCAATCTATTACTGTAATGTTAGGTCAATTTTTAACAAGTCGTACATTTTACGTAATGTCACTTGACATAATTTAGCTACTTTATTATGTATTATTTTGAACCTGGAGATCGTCGATGTAGACGTGAAAGTACTAGTGAGTCAATGAAAAAATTTTTGTTCTGTTGGATACATATGTTAGGTAAAATATATAAATTATATGCAGCATGAATATTCAAGATCTATATAAATCACTACAAATTTAATGCTTTGGTTTATATCCACAACTTCGTTGAATCGATTCTCATAATCGGAAAATTTAAACATAATTGGAATCGCAATCGAAAAGTGACTTCTCGGAAAAAAAAATGCCAAATCTACCTTTGATAAAAATGCACTTGACACATGTGGTTTCTACAACAACACAATATACTTGTAAAAATTAAAAAAAGAGTCAATACCATGCACTCTTTCGTTGTACCTTCAATTTGTTTTATTTATCATGTTTGAACATTTCAGAACCTGAACATTACTGATGAACTGAATATCACTGTGGCACCTAACAATGAATTCTTTAAGGTTGAAATATACCTTAAATACAACAACGCTTCACAATCATGTGTTAGTCATACCTTTGATCTTATCTGTTTCATCCATAGTAAGAAAATTATTAAAGTTTCTAAGTCTTGGAAGGAAGCTTGCATGGAACCAATTCAAAACAAAGGTACTTTTAATCAGCTATCTAATAATTAAAAAGCAAAAAATATACAGTTAAGGTATTTTTTTATCCGGGATTTGACATTGAGATAATATTCCTTTGCAGTAGCCCTCAAACTTTCTGGACACATCAATAAGTACACATAAGCAGAACAATGTAGTTAATTAAGCAATAACAGTACATTATTTGAATACCCGAGGGCGTCAATCGTAGATTTGACGGTCAAAATGCAGTTTATAGGCGACGCGTAGCGGAGCCTGTAAACGGATATTTTGACCGTCAAATCAAGATTGACGCCCTCGGGTATTCAAATAATGTACTGTTATTGCGATTCTAATGCAACAAATCAATTTCATGTTCTATTTTTAACTCGTGAATTTGTAACAGTATTAGGAACCAGACTGAACAGGGAACCTATTTTGTCCCAGGTGTGTAGATGGTGGAATTGACGGTCAGTTTTGACCAATCAAAACCTTCGTTATATAAATGTTGTATTAGAATGAATAATAGAGGTAGAAACAAATTCAACTGCTGCATCGGAAATATTAACGCATCAGAGTGTGTGCTAATATAAAGGTAAGAATATGTATACTAAGTACAGCGTCGGTTTGTAGATGGTATTTTGACATTTAGTAACCTTGTTTTTCATCACCTTATCTATCAAAAAGAGGTCGAAATTTACTGTTCGTTTTTGCAACTTTGGAATTTTTGTATTTTTAAGCATTCTTATTTCAGTCCCGTCATCGAGATGTTATCTTACACTATACAACCCTCGTTTTGGTGCTATTCTTCGTTGTATTTAACCAAAAAGTTCAGTGTTGAAGATACTTTATATATTCCACACTTTTAACATATACTGGCCTTTATTTTTCAATTGACGACAGAGGTACACCTCGAACAAGGCTGTATGACAAGCCCGGCGACGTAATACCTAACTATATAGTGGTTACATCTGCCAGCTCATTCGCTACTCAAGGGTTTGTGCGAATTCCTAGATAGAGCCCTGTTGCTATCATATACTTGCAACAAGGGTTTGTTACCCATTTCTTGAATGATCAATGCAGAATCTTACGGTCGACATCAAAATCTTGTGAAGCGCCATGTTATATACACCGAACATAACACACAACTAACGTGAATTTCTTTGTTCCTTCAAATTAAATTAAATATCTCTTCAAATACATATAAGAACACACTGAATTTCTGTAATCATGATCTTTTACAAAATTCTGATAAAATGTCAGATTTTTGAATTTCCGATTACAGTTTCTCAAAACAAAATTTCACCAAAACTGCAAAAGTGATTTATAACTCTTGTTGCTCCTAACTTTAAGACATGGAGAGGAATTTCTGTTTTTGGTAACTCTGTACAACAATCTTTACAACATGACCATTACACGAAAAGCAAATATGTGACTTTTGGCTTCCTTCACTTTTCAAATTGCTGCTGTTACTTCATTATCAAATTTGTTTTGACAAAAATCGGTTCATTTGTTCATTTGTTTGGAAATTTTACTTTAAAAAATACATTGCGAATTAATAAAGTTTAAATGTTCAGAAGCTTGACGCCATGAATCAAGAAGTGCGTTTCTTCAGATGTTCAGTATATATATATTATAGATCCAAAGGGGAAAGACGAGTACTGCTTATCTCAAGTTCAAAGGCTAAGATGTATGAAGTCCATCCCGATGTACCTGATCTTACTCATGTTTTTTATTGGTTCCGTGTTGTTCTTCTTTTTGTGTTTGTGTGTGTGCCTTTATTTTCTCACATTTGAGACAATCCAGTACCTAATTTCAAACGTTTGAGACCCACGGGTGAGATAAGAATTTCACGTGAGACAATACATTATGACGTTATCGACGTCATAGTACACTCTAAAAAATATTACTTACTATTGTTTAAAACAAGTAATCAATTACTCAAATTAAGTAAATATCTAAGTATTTAAAGTTGTCAGAATCTTAAGTTATTACCAATCATGACTAGTAATACCTAGTAATGAATTACTAAGTATTCCAATTATTTAGTAATGAATTTACTTATTTCTTTTAGTAAAACGGTTACTTAAATTAGTATGAAAATAGGTAACTATACTACTTGAAAATAAGTAGTTCAAATACAAAATCTAGTATTAATTGTGACTGAAACAAGTAATGAAATTACTTATTCCACTCGCAGGTTGAGTAATTGTATAACTAAAATGATACACAATACTAGTAAATTATTTACTTATTTCAGCTATTTAATCAAGTAGGACCATTACTTATTACGAATAAAACAAGTACATTCAATTATTACTAGAATAAAATCATAAAACTACTAAAACAAGTAATAGATTTACTAGGTTGTGTAATTGGAATAAGTAATCTTATTACTGTGATGTGAGTAATTTGATTACTCAATCTTGTAATGTGTAATATAACAAGTAAATCAATCACTTTTTTGAGTGATTGAAATGCTAGATTCCTAAGTGAATACTAACGTCGAAAATGCATGCATTTGTAAATTTCTTACCTTTATTGACTGTTTAAGGACCTAAATGAGTTGAATATTATTGTACTCTGTTCAAAGACTAAACAGTGCTAACAAATATTAAGATATAGCACATAAATAGTTTTTAGAAGGAATACAAAAATCTATTTTCTTTCTGTTTGTCTCAAAATGGCGTCTTTTTGCACTGATGATTCGTATTTTCCTGTTCATGCCGAACACGACGAACCTGACAAAAATATACATGAACAATGCAAACTGAAAACATCATATCATTATTTTGAGGAATAACTCTAAAAAGTTTGAACGGACCTCAAAATCTAGGACAAGAAACAAGACCAATTAGTGTTGAACATGCATTGCTAGTAAATTTGTTTTTGTTTATCGCAATTATTATGTTTTAAAGCATATTTTATATAAATGAATAAACGATTTCTACTTTATGAAGAGACCAACTCTTTCGGGCATGATAATTCAAAAATAAATAAATTACATTTTCACACTGAACACTCAAACGAATCACATGATTAGAGTTTACAAAAATCAAGGCATGCAGCGCTCGAAATATTAACTTATCTCTGATGTTATCCATATGAATGTTTAAATTTTTCACAAAATATAAATATAGTAACTTACTGGACACTATTAAAGCGCACCGATTAAGGGTCCTCCATTCACACACTACACAAGGTTACAAGTGCGCAAATATTTACAATGCATTTTCCATAGGGGGGTTCCCCTGTTTGGCGATTATCTAAAAATAGAAGAAGGCTTTTTTCCATCCCGGGGTCCTGAAAATGATAAGTACTCATACAGATCTTTCGAATTCCAAAATAAAAAATGGGGGTCTATGCGGCGATTCTTGGTGTAAATTGAGGCTCAAAAAAGGGTATATTGAAAATAGTAAAATATTTTTATGTCGACCAAATCCCATAAAAGGTCAAATTATCATCTCTGGGTTACATTGTTGAAATCAGATTTCCTATAAATCGAATTGTAACATGACAAAGTATTCTAATTTAAAAGTTTTAATTTTATTATCCACCAATCGTAAGAGTTGCAGTGCTTAATACTGAATACAGCTTTGGGTTCAAAACTGGATCCCTGTTCGAAAGTCAATATTTGCGCACTTGATACCTATAGCATATATTTATAAACGTCAAAACGTGACATGTCCTATATTTTTAGCAAGCCACACACCAAAGAACATCATTCGACGGCAATTCATTAAAGTGTCACCTCTTTTGATTTTTAGAGCTATATTTCCAAGAGGTCACCCCCTCTCAGAAAAATGAAGAAATTTTTTTCTCGTTTTTAAGATATGTCGGCGTCATTCTATAACATATTGAATGAAAATAAAATTGAAGCCACGATCATATGCGGATAGTAGAAGGTCATCCATGTTGGTAACAAAGTCGTTCAATTTTATTGCAGTGTACCCATATTTGGAAGCTGAAATAATAAATCGGTCAATTTTAACAAAAAGGGCTTATTTGAAATAGACTATAGCCATAGAAATAGCCTAAATACCTATCACTTTGCCTAAAATCAATAACAATCCACTTACAATGATGAATGACATGCCAAAAAGTTTTCGATAACTGTTTGCCATATTAGGCAAAAAGTGAAGTTTCAAGTGCCGCTAAATTTTGAAAATTTTACCAAAAAATTAATTTTGAAAATATGCAATTTTTCAAAAATTAATGCATTCAAAAATATGTAATACACAAATAAAGCTTCTCACATTTGTTCCGAAGCGATACAACAGGCATATAACCTATCTGCTTCTGTCAACTCAAAATAATAAATTTTCACCAAAGCCTACCCCCCTTTTCTTGT
>MJUU01019702.1:27380-110664 GCA_002080025.1 Modiolus philippinarum
AAGAAACAGACTATAATTCCAGAAATACGATATGCACACACTTTTGTTCGGTCAAAATTGTAAATCTATTTGAAATCCAGTGTTGTAGTACCATTCAATACATATGAATACAGAAAAACGTGAAAAACCCAATTTTGCTATAGGTTACAAGTGCGCAAATATTTACAATGCATTTTCCATAGGGGGGTTCCCCTGTTTGGCGATTATCTAAAAATAGACGAAGGCTTTTTTCCATCCCGGGGGTCCTGAAAATGATAAGTACTCATACAGATCTTTCGAATTCCAAAATAAAAAATGGGGGTCTATGCGGCGATTCTTGGTGTAAATTGAGGCTCAAAAAAGGGTATATTGAAAATAGTAAAATATTTTTATGTCGACCAAATCCCATAAAAGGTCAAATTATCATCTCTGGGTTACATTGTTGAAATCAGATTTCCTATAAATCGAATTGTAACATGACAAAGTATTCTAATTTAAAAGTTTTAATTTTATTATCCACCAATCGTAAGAGTTGCAGTGCTTAATACTGAATACAGCTTTGGGTTCAAAACTGGATCCCTGTTCGAAAGTCAATATTTGCGCACTTGATACCACAACATGTACATAATTTCAAATCTTACCTTAATTACAAACATCTGGATTATGTTTCATACATGAAACATTGTGAAACGCTATCACATCACATATGGGTCATAACAGAGATGTGTCTCTGGTCATAATATTACTTAAGGATATGTTGATTTAGTATCAATAAATAAACAAAAATATTTAAACGTTGTAATTACACTATATTTGATAAAATCCCTATTACTTTTTTAATTAAATTTAAAAACCACTTAAAAGTGCTAGTCCTGTAGGGGTAACTTCCTAAAAATATTGGTATACGGGCTCGAGATACGAGGACGTGCGGGAAATTTGGGTGCTTATTTTACAAATTCCAGTATTTATTTGATACTCATTTTTCTTCTTTCATATTCATTTGGGTCTATTTTCAACACATCTGGTATTAAATTGGGTTGTTTTTTCTTTTCAATTTCGCATAAATATTGTGAGAAGATTCATTAGAAAAAATCCCTTTTATATGAATTGACAAATTTTATATGACACATTTTAGAATTTGTACCTTTTTCTTCTAATTATACAATAAATTTACGTTGTACATTAGTATTTTTACGGGTGTCATATATAAGGGCAGTATTTATCGGGTATGGAGGGGGATTTCGATCATAGTCTAGTATTAATTCGGGTACAATTTTTGGACCCTCAGCAGCACGTCCCCGTACAAAATATACGAGAGTCCCCCCTCCCCCGTTGGATGCTAATCTGTTAATTTAAATCTTTAAGAATGATAGTATATTAGGGACACGGGGAAAAGGGGCTATAACCTCCTTTTAGATTTACTTTAGCCTTATTTCTTGCTAGTCCAGATATTTTTTACTTATACTTCAAATTTCAAACCAAAATAAATTAATGAATAAAACAAAATAAATAAATAAAATTAAAAAATGGACTTTGGACTTCATCTCTTATTTTTAGTATACTTTCATGAAGACACCCTCATAAAACCGATAGATACGACATAGGAAATTCAACGTGACATTAAACCGCCAACTTTGGTGTCTGCCAGCAGTCTTATGAAGTACCTGAGCCAACCCTTGTTCAAGGTTTAAAACTAATTCATTTAGACAATCTCTTTTATGTATATGAATGTGAGAAAAACGCGTATATGTTCCGAATTATTATGATCTTGTAGATACTATCCGTTTAAATCAGATGGCGTAATGAAATAAAAAAATAAATTTAATGTGGCTCGAAGGCATCAAATGGCTGTATATTGTCATTTAGGTTCAGTTCACTGGTGGCTAATTATTTGATATAACTTTATCATTGTATATTTTAGAATATTCTCTGAAACTCTTCATAATTTAAACCAAGCAGGCGGTATCTATCCCTTTTTTGTTTCTGGTGTTGCCATTGTCCTTGGATTGTTCACTTTTGGATTGACAGTTCGGTTCTCACTTACTTTTTAAAGTAAACAGATTTTAAGAAAAGGAAGATATTTTTTTTGTCATTTCAAGTTGATGTTTTAACCAGAAAAAACACTGTCCAACTAGCTCTTTTACACCAGTTTCAAATAAATATGCATTTAAAGTGGGGTTTTATTAATCATTCTAGTATGACGTCCCTCCAATTCTCGGTACAACCAACAAATTCTCAAGGTAGTTTTATAAATTCCTACCAATTCTTGGAAAAACCAGCATATACTAAAGGTAACGTCATAGACAAACCACAGCACTTTGAATAATGTCATAGACAGTATCAAGCCGGTGTTTTACCTTGCCATAACCCCAAAAATCCATATTTTACAGGGTTTGATGGCGTTTTCATACACCAACACTAAAACAATTTCATCTCCCTGGAGCCATTTTAGTGTCAACGAAATAATTCATGGGAGCCTGAATATAAACTGATTTAACATTGGGTTTGCCCTTTGAGCCTACATTTTGGCCTCAATTACACTCGGGTGTGAAAACCCGTAGTAAATTCAGTATATATACAAGATGCCGATATTCTTTTCTTAAATCAAGTAATTAATATTCAACTGTTAATACTCAGAAAGATTGTTTTTACTCAAAACAAGTATCATTTAGTAAAGCATTTGACAAAATAAGTAATTCAAATGATTTAAGTAATAGGTTAGTAAAACACTTACAAAATAAGTAAAAACCAATCATACCTAAGTATTCACTAGTAATTAATTACTAAGTAATTTACTTAAAATGAGTATCAAACAATTACTAAGTAAAATATTTTTTAGAGTGTAAGTTGCTTAGACATGGTGGACGCCAAATATAGTCTGATGGTGCAGCAACACGTATATTTGCCTATAACTGTGAGAAAAACAATCAAACACCATTGAAAAAGCAAGATTTCGAAATCTCAGACACCCTCGGTTAAGATTTCAATAGTTCTCTGACTCGGCAAGCCTCGTCAGAGAAATATTGAAATCTTACCCTTGGGTGTCTGAGACTTCTTGATCTTGCACTTTCAATGGTGTTAATTTGTATTATTCTTTTCTGTGCCGTACGCATGTTGTGTATCTGTTTCCTTGTTGTTTCCGATGGGTGAGATCAATTAATAATTGGGAGGTCAAAATCATCATCTTGATTTTTTAACCTAGATTTCAGACGTCCTTGTTCATCAATGTATAAGAAGAGGTGAAGCAGAATTTGGTGTATCGTTTGTCTCATTGATTTAAAATTCTTAAACGATATCTTATCCTTATGGTTAGAGAACAACCTTTTCACAAGTGTTTGATACTATTTCTTGCCTTAACGCTTTGTAATAACTCACAAAACCAATTTAAACTTTTTATTTTAAAGTTGCAAGTAAAAACAAAACTTCAATATAAGTATATGTTTACCGAAGCTTGACTGTAATTTATTTGTCAACACTGTTAACAATTTAAAATACGCATCCGTGGTGCTGATCAACTCCTATATTGTAAGTGCCTTTGTAGCCAAAAATTGTCTTTAAATTTTACAAAAGAACTATATTCTATGCATGTTGTCTTAAAAGAAAATCATTTAGCCGAAACAAATATATAAAAAAGAAACATGAAAGCTACAGTGTTTTTTTTTCAACAATACGATCTTTCACCGACCACATCATATTATTCATATAATGTTTAATTGTAAAAAGTATTAAATTCCTTAAATCTTATTCGGATTTTTTTTTAAATAAAGTGAAAAAAGTCTAGATGGAAATTATGTTTTGATTTCTTTTTCTTTATTTTAATTTGATTTATTTAATTGTTATAAATCTAAGTATTCATTTATTGGTAAGGGGAAAAGGACAATATAGCAAGAGTAGCAAGAAAAGAATAAAAACAAACAAAGAATATAATAAAGTCTTGGTCTTTAAAACAATGGAATCAAATGATAGATATATCTACGATAGGGTATTACGATAAAAACACTTCGCTTTTTAAAATCTTTTTCAGACCAAAACAGAAAGCTAAAACCAGACAATCGAAAGGACATGGGTAAACCAGCTTTGGTTGCAATAGTTTTGTTTCCGTTTGTACTTGTGCTGTCTATTTTAACTTTTACAATTATGGAAGAGAACATGGATGAATTAAGGGAATGCGTAGCCAGAAGATTTAAAATGTAAAGATTTTGAATAACACAGTACATTTAGCAGTAGATATATATCTTATTTTAGTTTTTGATAACTTTTTGGTCTGATTATCGATGGTAATTTAACATAGACTACTCAAATCAATAAATTATCTTAACAGTGTTAAAAAGAATCAATTTGCTTTAAAAATACATACTATATCCCGTAGCATATACTTGAACTATATATTTTGATTTTTATATATTACATCATTTTGATACTGTAAACAGAGCAGGACATGCTTACCCTTCCGGAGCACCTGATGTCACTCTCAGTTTCACTGGAGTTCACACTGTGAGTGCCTTTGTTTTGAATTTATGATTTCTATTTCTGTGCTTTGTATCTGTCTAACGTCATTGTTTTCTGTGTCTAATATCATTGTTTTCTGTGTCTAACGTCATTGTTTTCTGTGTCCTCATTTGGCCATGTCTTTGGACTTCGATTTTTTTTAAATTCCGTTCCTTTGTTGTACAATTTGAGGAAATTGTTACATTACTTTCAATAATTAGAGATGTCATTTGCTCAAAACTTTTTATCGATAAAAAAGAATTGAAATAAAAAGTAGTGTTACACAATTTTTGTCTCGATCAATTGATCGTTGCTTTTTTGAAGTATTTAGCTTCATACAATTTTCTTAGCAACATTTTTAATCACAGCAACGTATTGTAACATCCGCTTTATGTAAGTAAACTCTCCTATGTAAGCCCTAGGAAGAATTTTCTATATCTTGAGGCAAATCATTGACATAAAGTATAAATAACACAGGGTAAAATGTCAACCCGTTTGATACACCAGTTTTAATGTACTTCGCATTAGAGTTCATGAATGATGTCTAGGTTATTTACAACGGATAATAAGACTGCAATATTGGTTAACCGCAATACATTGTATTAGATACGCTTCTAATTTTAAAATTTTTTGTCACCTTCTATAGGTTCCCACAATAAAACCTGAAAAAGAATCATCTTCATCACATTAAGCAAACGGGGACAGAGCATTGATTTACAATTATTATATTTATGCACCATATTTATATCTTATGCATCAGTGTCAAAATGACAAAACGTATAGATGGTAGAACCCACTAGAGTATAACCTAAAATATCATTTTTGTATAGAATTGTCAAATGCTTATTAAAAGCTTATGGCTATGATATGGCTTTTCTTGAATTTAAATTGCCTTAGAGTAATTTCAATTTAAAAAAGTTCGTACGACTCTTATCTTCGTTTTCGCTTTTGAAAAAAATAATCGAATATATTGAATAAAGTTCAAACGAAAATTTTCTTATATATGACAGAAAACAACGTACGTATTTCTACTGGTTAGCTTACTCATACTCGGTGCCGCTTAATCATATCTGGTACCTCTAACTAATATTTTGTGCATTTTCATAGATTTAATGTAATATACTGTTTTAGATTAACGAAGGCTTGCATGATTGTTCTTGTTGACTATTGAAACATATTGAGTAAGATAAAGTTCATCAATGTCATCAAGCCTTTGGGTTTGAGTCAATTTTTGTCCTTTCACGGTGAGTTCAACCACACTTAGCACAGAATAGGGTTCTAGCGTGCGTCTCAAACTGAAATTTTTTCAGCGGATTTCAGTAAACCACGAAAACACGTCGAATGGCATTCGCCTTTTAAGCTCACCTAACCGAAAGGGTCAGAGTGAGCTATTTCCATCACTTGGCGTCCGTCGTCCGTCGCCCGCCCATCCGTCCGTTGTCTGTTAACTTTTTACATTTTCGTTTCAATCCAATAAAAGATATGGCCGCCAGTATGGAACAAAGTTTATTATTGGACCCTATTGGGAAAATCGAATTTTCATCTTCTCCTCTGAAACCAGTGAACCAAATTCAAGCAAACTTTACAGGATTGATGTACTTAAGGTTCTTACTAAAGATTGCGAATTTTTATCCGATCCGATAAAAACGTGGCCGCCAGTACGGAATATAATTAAACATTGGACCCTACGGGAAAATCACATTTTCATCTTCTCCTCTGAAACCACTGAAGGAAATTCAACCAAACTTTACAGGGCATTTACAAAGATTGCATATTTTGTTCTGATCCAACAAAAAATATGGCCACCAGCGCCGAAATTAGGTTTAACAAATTAGACCGAATGGGAAAATCACAATTTCATCTTCGCCTCTGAAGCTGCTAAAACAAATTCAACAAAACTTTACAGGAATGATGTACTTCAGGTCCCTAACAAAGATTGTTCATTTTGTTAAAATTCGACATAAAACATGGCCGCCAGCATGAAACATAGTTTAACAATGGACCCTATTTGGAAATTCACATTTCCATCTTCTTCTCTGAAACCATTGAGGCAAATTCAACCAAACTTTACAGTAATGATGCGAGGAAGGTCTTTTCCAAAGTTGCTTATTTATGTTCTGCTCCAACTTACAATCCTAAACTTAAATTGCTCATCTCATTTTGATCAGATAAAAAACATGGCTATTACACGAAACATAGTTTAACATTGAACCCAAATGGAAAATCACTTTTTTATCTTCTCCCCTGAAACGACTGTAGCAAATTCAACCAAACTTCAGCAGAATGATGTGCTAAATGTCATTAACAAAGATTGCACATTTTGTGCCAATTGGACAAAAAATGGCCAATTGTTCGGAACGTAATTTAAAATATGACCCTTTGGAAAATCTCATTTTGATCTTTTCCTCTGAAACCACTGAAGCAAATTCAACTAAACTTTATAGGAATGATGTAAAGAAGGTACTTTACAAAAAAATCTTCTCTGAAACTATTCAAGCAAATTTTTACCAAGATGTATTTGAATGATGTATAGAAGGTCCTTTGCAGAGATTACTCATGTCAATAGACAAAAAAAAGTCGGTTGTAGAGAGAGATCATAGCTAAACATTAGACCCCATTCACATCATTTGGTCATGCATGGCATAGGAGCGGCACAGGCTCAGTCTCTTAGCCTCTAGTTTATATAATAGACCAATAGAATAAATATAGATATCTTACTTTCGAGGTAAAAATGAAATCCGGCAACACATATCCGAAAGTCCCGCCAACAAAGTTATTTTCATATCATTTGGACATAGTTTATCGCGATTGGTGGCTGTGCTTATCATAAATAAAAATATTCTAAAAAAAATAGTGTTTAAAGTTTCAAAATAAAACCAGTTTCGGGACAGCACCGAAGTATTTACCACAGGATAGTGAATGCCCTCGTAGATTCACAGTCATCAGCAATGGTTTTTTTGTCCGTTGTCATATCATATTGGTTATTTGTTCTCTATCAGTTTTTACACATCTTTGAGTTTATGGTCTTCCAAACATTTAGATTTTATCTGCACTGAAGAGACATAAGTTGTCGAAATGCGCATATGTAGAAATTAAATTCACAGTAACTTCGGTATTTAGTTATTTATTGAAATGATTTATTAAAGACTTGAAATATATCACAATTATATCACAGATATATATATATACTCGTGGTCATAAATATACAATATTCGCATTTTCTAAGCCAAAATGTGACGTTTGTAAGCATTATGCACAAAAGGGTGTTGATGAAAATATAATATTTTGCTTTAAATATTGTTTTCTAAATGTGAAGTACGAAAGAATCTGATTCCACAAATCTCTCAGACCACTCCTTCAACCCCATACTGAAACCAAATTTTCATTTAAATGGGACATTTTTCAATTCAAATATTGGGTGTACAAGTATTTTCCAAAACTGCAATTCTCGAAGCCAATCGTTTACAAATGTAACAAACCGAATAACAGGAAACATTCACTATGGCTGAAAATTACAGTCGACTGCCACGATATGCAAGAGAACTACACAGGAAAAACACAAACAAGACAAAGGACAAACGTAAACAACGATATGAACTCGGGACAGCCGGACTTGGTACCGGCAATAGCAAAAGAGCATGATTTAAGTGATAATTTCAGCGATTTTTAAAGGATACTTTGATTTTTTTAAAACAAACATCCATTCAATATCTCATTGAATCTCAACAAAAATATTCATATGACCAAGAGTATATTATAAGACTCAATATGACCTATAAAATATATTGAACTTATATGTCAAACATCCAGGGTATTTTATAAAAGAATTCTTCAAAGAGACACTTAAAACTTTTCGACTTCTTTTAGTTATCTGCTTTGAACACCTTGAAAAGCGACATATAAATACTCATACTTTTTAATGGTCAATAAATGCAATGAAAAAGCAAGAGAAGCTCAAAGTGTCGGAATAGATTTTTTCAAAAGTCTGATGTGTCGAACAGAGCTATTTCTTCTGATGACTTTGAACTCGTTTGTTTTACAATTTCGTATAGTTCAAATATAAAATATAGTCGCATAAGAAATTAATAACATATTTTTTTCAATTGCCAAAAAAATCAAATACAATGCAATTTTTTAACTGTCATATTACAGTATGTCATATAATGTCATAATGTGGTATGATACTGAAGATATTTTGTCATTCTTGTCAATGTGGTATGATACTGAAGAAATTTTGTCATTCTTGTCGACCGCTGTGCCCGGTCCCGGCTTATGAATAGGCCCGCAGCATCCTCTGAGCTTGGAGTATGAGTCTTCCTTACAGAGGACCCCGAGGGAACCCCGGGATATAGAAATAGGACCTAGTATCTCCGGCTTGTGGGGTGTGACCCCTCCTAAACGGAGGCTTACCCCGAGGGTCCCGGATTATAGAAATAGGATCCATTCCGTGGTTGTGCGGGATTAATAAAAACACAACCCATCTTTCGGATGGGATGTAAACTCAGGTCCACGTGTTGGAAGAAATGCCACGCTTCCTGTACGTTAAAGAACCCTTGTAGCAAGCTCTTTTTGGGGTGGTCCGTAGGTGATCGGCTACAAGGCTAAATTCCCCGCCCTTGACGATTTCACCCTCCTTTTCCAGTGGCAGTCAGAATTTCCCGTCCCATGGCCCTTTCCATACCCCAAAGTGATTATTTATTAACAAACTTGTTCTCGTCTTGATATAGCTGAAATAATGCTGAGTAGACGTTAAACAATATTCAATCAATCAATCAATCATTCTTGTCGATTCGGCACAAACCAAGTTTTAAGGTTGATTTTGGGCATTGCAATTCATATGTTTTTTTTGTAAAGACATAATTGGCAAGAGTTGACATATATAAACAATGTTTATAGACAGATATCAGAAACATTTTTATATTGCAACTGCTAGAATAAATAATAAAATATCAGGAGATATAAGCTTTTTCTATTGATTTTCTATTATAGTAATTTACCACATATAGTTTTTTAATGCTATGAAATTGATTATTCCGATGTATTAATGGACACATTGAGTTTTTATACAATATGTCCGATTTCATTTCATGCAGTTTTTTTTTTAATATGTTTCAAGGAAAATGTCAACAATTTAATTTTTTTTTTCATTACATTGCGTCTCATTTAATTAACATTTTTTGGCATTATTGAAACAAAAACTCATTTTTCCAAAGAATAGTTTTTAAGAAGCTGTATCATTTACCTGTTATGACATTTTTATCCATTTTTTTCATCTTAGGACTCAAAATGACGATGACCTACAAGAACGAACATGTTTGAGCATCGAAGATAACGTCAACGAGCTTCCTGGTGATGATGAAGCGAATTGAAAAGAAGTTATTAAAGATTAAAGTGACTAGTGTAATGTATAAAGATTAGTGAAATTTATAAATTTCAATTTAATAAGATTTATCGTATTTTTTGTACATGATAGCCTGTAAAAGGTAGTTTCATCATCTTGGTATGATAAGATTACACTAGATTATTTTGTATATAAATACATCTTCATGCAAGATGAAACATGTAGAAGCAAACATAGCAAATCAATGTAATATTTTACGAAAGGATATGGAGTAAATGAACATGAGACCATAACACATATGTTAACTCCAACTGCAATAATCTTAATGAGTTGTATGGCCACCCGTGAACCTCTGAACAGTCTGAACCATAACGAATGTATCTTCCTAAATTGTTTGAACCTATGTTTGTAGATTGAAAAGAAAAATGTTGTTCCTAAATTAATGTTCCACTGTTAAAAATATCCTGATAACATCTGATAGCTGACTTCATAGTAATAGAAATAGTGTAATTCTCATTCGTTCTTAATAGCACGGATCTACTTCAAATATTCCAGTGCATTATGTTAAGCCATGCTTTTAATCCCCCGCAAATGAAAGTTCTGGATAAGAATATTGCGTTCGTCTGTCAAGCTGTCAGTCAGTCTCTCCGACCATCTCTCCGTCTCTCCGTCCGTCCGAATGTCCGGCCGTCCCACTGCCACTTTTTTCCTGAGTCAAACTCCTCCAACATTTTTTGATTTAGGAATTTTATTTAGATATTGAATTGTTGAATATAGTCATAAGAAGCGTAATGAGCTTTCGGAGCTTTGATATTGGTCCAGAGGAAAAAACACGAGGTTTTAAGGTGATTAATTTTACATTTGCCATGTCACATGGTTTCGTTCTATATTTTTTAGAGTTATATTTAAATTTTCTTGTAGAATTGATGCATATAGTCTGTAGCTTTGCAAAAAGCTTCAGAATTTTTATTTCTGTTCTATATTTTTTTTTAGAATTGACATACAATCATGTACTTTGCCAACATTTGGTGTAAGTCATAATTCAAAGAATTCACAAATATGACTCATATTTCGGTAAACACCAACTATTCTTGGAAATTTTACCTCGCAACCATAATTATATATTTTCAATAAAAGGATTTCAAAAATTTTTGATTCCAATTCTTTGTTAATTTAGAAACTCTCTTAGACAGATTATTGTTGGAATCCTCCTAAGAATCCCTACAATTTTAATATGTGAAATGCATCTTTTGCAATTATTCGTTTCCAAAAATTTGTTATTCCAATTTAGGTCAATATCCTGACCCTCTAAACGACAGTGTATTTTCTTACCTCTACATTAAAACCATAATTTTTCCAATGTATCTAATTTAAATAAGTCTCTTTCAATTATTGTGCTGCAAATGTTTGATTCCAATTTTGGCTAATTTCTTAAAACTCTCAAAGACAGTGTATGGTATTTGGGTAGAATATAAGAAAAAAATACTCTGTCTTTGAGCCCTTCAGAGAATTTACCTAAATCGAAATATCAATCTTTGAAATAACTTGACAAAGATTATTCCACCATTATCATGGTTGCTCAGAAGAATTGAAAACAATGATTAAGAAACATAATCCATTGGAAACATTTGTTCATAAAAATGTTTAATTCCAGTTTTTTACTTTTCCTGAAAATCTCGAAGAAAGGCCAATTATAGATATTCTATCTAAACACCATACCTTTTAATTAGTCTTTGCCAACATTGGATTGCAACACTGGATTGCAAAACGTTTCCAGACTTACTGAAATTTTCAAAGACAGAGTATTTCGGAAGTCTACCTAGCAACTATACAGTTTAAATTTGTTGAAGCGAAGTAAATCGTTTCCTATTTCTTGATAGAAAAAAATTTGAAAATTGGAAGGAATGTAAGAATTTATCTAGTGAAGTGGTAGTTAAAGATATCTTAAGCGTATCTCCAAGAAACAATATAATATTTTCAACGATAAAAGACGCTACATTGACGATATCATTACTATTGACAATCCAAAATTTTTAGATAATGTTAGGTTTTGTCTTATTATATTCTTTTTTAAAGTTATTGAAACAAATTCACCGTCAGGTGGTATTTTCAGACATTTTGTAACATTTTAACCTCAAGATTCTTGTAATTTATTAGTATTTTCCCCCAAAATGCATAAAAATTCGTATACTAAACATTCAAATCGTTTCGAAACTTTTTAATTTGAAAATTATTGGAAATTTTGGAAAAAAATAGTAAAAAAATGTAAGTTTAAGATTCCGTACGTTATCAACAAAAGATGTGTCCTTTATTGAATCTGGGAGGCTTTTTTTGCACGAGTACACAGATGAAGGCCGAGACGCCGAAGGCTTTTACCGTGTACGTGTGCGGAAAAAGATGACAATTTCAAAATAGTCCACAATACACTATTTACGAAAGAAAAAACTTTTTAAAAGCAAAATAACTGATAACTGATAATGACATATGTCCGAGTTGTAAACAATCAAAAGAAAATCTGTTTCTAAATTCACAGTAACTTCGGTATTAAGTTATTTGTTACCAATGGGTATCTATAAAAGAAGAAATTATTTGTTATCAAACTCAAATATTAAAATCAATTTGATAGATTTCTTCAAATTAATATTATACAGATATCTTTCTCATTATATTTACATTTTAAAAATAAGAAAAGAGTACAATATTTAAGATAAATATTTCATATCAGAAAATCCTATTATCAGAGTTAGAATCTACCAAGCTGAAATTATCCATTGAGATTTTTTTTTTGGTTTGTTTGTTTTTTTTTTTTTTTTGTTTCTTTTTTTTTCTTTTTTTTATAATTATATACATTATACTAACATAGATTAAGTTTAAATTAACATTATTGTTTTCATATTTGTGACATCGGAGACTGGCCGATGCTCTTTTTTGTACAAATATCTGAATAAATATTTTATTAATGAAAAGGTTCTCGTTCATGGTCATCGGAGACTGTAGTAAACGCTCGACTGCAATGTTCGAACCTGGCATCTCACAGCATTTTTGAGACTTAAAATGATGCGCTGTCATAAAGATTGTAGTACAAATAGACAAAAAGTAAAACTGAACACTGGATATAACATTTAGGTTAGCACAACTCTCAATTTATCTTAGATAATCTTAAAGAACAGATGGTAGAAAGAAAGACAGAAATAAATAAATTTTACAAAAACTAAAATGAATTTTACAAAAATTGAACATGTAATCGCTATCAAGTTTTGCATAGAAACATATTGAATGTCTTTTAATAATAATAATCTAATAATCCTTATTTGCATACTAATTAGAATGACACAAAACGAAGACAATGCTGCATGTTCTTGCCGAGAATGTCTTACTAAAGTATGAAGAAAAGGGTGTTAATGAATTTTTAATTCCAATCTCTTTCTTTATACAATCAATACGGTACCTGTTAATAAATATGATGTTGCTGTTGGCCCTGCTAGCTGGTGCAATAACAAAGTAAGTCAGATCCGAAGCAAACCGACGACAATGGCCGCATCGGAAAAACAAAGGAACAAAGACATAACATGAGCACGACACAGAGAAGAAAATAGACAATTTGCAGAAAAAAAATAAACAGTTACATGTGAGAATCGACATTGACAGATTCAAGTCAGTGTTTCTTACTCTGCTCATTTGTGAAATATGTGTCAAACTGAAAGAAAATAGCTAATTAGAAATTAACAGTGGTGCCCTATAGATTCAAGTCAGTGTTTCTTACTCTGCTCATTTGTGAAATATGTGTCAAACTGAAAGAAAATAGCTAATTAGAAATTAACAGTGGTGCCCTATAGGCATGAAGTATGTGATAATTATTACTTAAATATTTAAATAATAAATATTATGGGTTGGTTATTGTATTATTGTGATGTACAACAACCTGAAATAATTACAAGTATTTGAATAAATAAACAATGAAAATGTGTGGACATGAGACGAAATGATAGACCAAAGCAATAGAACAACATTTTTACTGTTGTTCATTGTGTCTTTATCTTGAAGTTATCACGAGGTCTTCAACAAAGAATTTGTCTTCTACCTCATGGTAGATTCAAGACGACCTCTAGAACTGGCTTTAGTGAAATTCATTGCTAATTGCTAAACAACTCTAAATCCTTGTTTTTTGGGTCCATGAATGCAGGATTGTCAAAAGTCTTAAAATTAACCTGCATTGTGATCGTACAATGACTATCATTCATTGCCCGACAAACCACTAGTGTATAAAGCTAATGTACAATTACAACATATAAACAAACAAATAGACATTTAGAATCTAGCACAAGGGGAAGTGTCACCCTAAAGCATTATATAATCCACACAAAAATATCGTCCGCTTTTCGTCTGTTTACACAAAGAGTTATGTCCCATTTTGTAACGTCATACAATCAGGAATGTAAACCCAGGTGCGACATTTTTTAAAGACAATTTTTCTCATATTTTCCTGTGAGTTTTTACATCAAATGACATAACAATTTTATTATGGTTAGATTAAATACATCTATGATCACCAATGATGACAGGTGTAGACTACAGACCCTAATATGCAAACACGATATTTACTGGTGAACTGCAGGTGATTTTTTTGTCTTACACTAGTGTAGGACATATAGTTTCTACAACGAGAACTCAGTTGATTATGAAATCACATCGAGTTATATAAATTAAAACAAAGCTTGTCGAGTTTTTAAACCTTTGAAATTTATTTAAGAAGATGTGAGAAATTTCATCGTTAACGTCTATTAGTCTTTTAGTTGTAGAAAATGTTTCTTTGTGATAATGTAATACACCGAGGAATTTCACTCGAGTTGAGACTTCTCTAGAGAGGAGAAAAATTTTTTGTCACATACGTCAGGCATTTCTTAAATGTGGTCGAAATTAGATCAATATATTTGCACGTACGCTGGGCAGAAGAAACATAACCTTTTTTAAAGACTTTTAAAGATTCCACTTGTTTTGCTACCGGAATTCGGGGTATGTAATAAACATTCATTTTTGAATAGGAATTTTTAGCTTTCATTGTCACATAAAAGGTCAATATCTTATAATATATTGTAATCGATTCAACGATTTTTAGCCACAAAATGGCTAATACAATTAAATAAAAATAGGGATAATATAAGTATCTAAATAAATTAGGCAGCAAGATAACCGTTTCCAACAGTAACCCAAAAAATACACATTTAGACGCCCTTTCATATTAAAGAGGTGAAAAACGCCAAGATGATTGATTTCTTCTGTGAAAAATCGATTAGGTATTCTTAAACTTTTCCAGCATTATTATTGGAAAAATATTCCAAAACCAATCTTCAGCTTCAGAAACACCTTTAGACCAAACTTCAGCCTCAGACACTAATTAGACTAATCTACGGCTTTGGACACATCCGATCATAAATCGTCAGCTTTAGACAAACCATGACACTAATATTCGGCTGTGGACATCGATTTTCGATTTGAGACACATCAAAAGACCAATCACCGGTTGTAGACATATCCTAGGATTAATTGTCGGCTACAGACGTATCCTAAGATAATCGTCACCGTAAGAAAATACCTTAGACCGATCGTCTACAGTGGACGCATCAAAGACCAATCGTCGGTTTCAGACACATGCTAGAAACAATCGGGCGCTCTTTAGACGCCATAAGATTAATCAGAAAATACCGACGTAACTGTGATTTTAGTTTCTCAATAAAGTTAGATTTTGGATTCAGATACATCCTGAGATTTAGCGTTGGCTTCGGACACTTGTTACAGCTAACGTCAGCTTCAGACAAACCTCAAGACTAGTTGTAAATACCGGTTATCTCCCTGTACCAAGTTCGTTATTATGAAAGGTTAGCGGGGAAAACATTTGACCCATGTTTCAAAATTACGTATTGTCATTTTGCCTCATTTCAAAGTTAGTAGTCTACCTTTATGGGTTATATTCGGATTTTGTACTATACTATGGGGAAAATGAATATATAAGGAGGCGTTTGAGTACCCATAAAGCGGTTAAACCCTACCGCTAGCTCTTCCTAGTGCCGGTACCAAGTCCTACTGTACCGAGTTCCTAAAGTTGTTTACGTTTGGTTTTGCCTTATTCGTGTTTTTCCTGTGTAGTTTGAGATCGATTGTAGCATGAAATTGTAATTTTCAGCCATTGTAAATTTTTCCTGTTATCCATTTTATAACATCAAACTGGAGATTATTTCAATTAGCATATCAAAAGACTCTTTTGATATTGAAATTATTTCAACTTTGACCATATATAACTAACTTGGGAGATAACTGACCAATATTTTTCATTAATAACTTATGTCTTACTAAAAGTCGGTTAATCTCCGTTCAACAAAATGCTTCTTTTTGTCTTTTAACAAGACGCAGAAAACATTAGAATAAAATAGAAAAACAAAAAATAAAATATTTAATTTATCGAATTATATGGTCTATTTTAGAGCAATATAAGTTTTGCACAATGAAAAAAGAAGAAAGAGACATTTACAACTAAAATTCGAAACAAAATTATCGACAATTATACTACACATTTTTGTGTACTATACTATCGAACATCTTCCAATTAGAAATATAATAAATGTTTCCAAACGCTTACCAAACTTCACTGACAGAAGAATTGAAATCAGGCAATGCTCCATGTTGTCTTCTTTGTTATCCTTCCAGTCATCATTTCTACCGCTTACTTACCTACATTCACCGATAAAGAACATAGCTTTATTGTGTAAACCATCAAATATGTATATAATGATAATGTCAATATTTTATCGTCAACAACAAAAACAAGATATGCTACAGAATTAAGATAAAGAAACAATATGTCTAGATAACAATATGCTGACGAAACAATGATTTGATAAAATGTTTCCGTACATGATGTTTTCAGCATTGCTCTATTTGAAAACAAGCTAGAAGATGCATAATATTTATTCGTTTGTCTTAAGTCTTTTTTTTTCAAGAAAGTGGTCTTTAAGTTTAACTTAGTAGATTACCTGAATTGGCAGTTATTTTTTTGTTTATAATGCTATAGGGATACGGGATAGAGAAAGGGGTTTGGTATCCATAAACTGGTTTAACCCTACAAGCAGCCATAGTTACTGCAGTACCAGAACCAATGCCGGCTCTCCCGACTTGTCTTTTGTCTTTATTGGCGTTTTTGTGCATTTCACTCGTGGATTATGGCATGAAAATTTCACTCGTGTGCATTTCACTCGTGGATTATGGCATGTGATTGTGATTATCAGCCATTATGGATGATTCATGCTGTCTTCCCTGTTTGATTGTTTAGATTCCTAATTATTCCACTAAGCTTTGGATCGTAAAACGCGTATCTTTCGGCAAAAACTTTGTCAAAAACCCGTGACCAGATTACATGAATTTGGTTGAAAATGTTACAGCTGTTAAGTTGTTACCACTTTAGCATCAACTGTCCATTTGTTTGAACACTGCAATACCTAATCACTTATCATTTTATAATAAGGATGTTAAGAATACTTATGTATTTCCATCTCAATTTTAGATCAATATTTAAAATGGCGGTTGTAACAAAATTACTGAACAGAGTTCTTAAGAAAAAAAAAGAGAAATCAAGTGGAAACCACCGGAAAAATTGTCGACTTCAATAGTCCTGACTTGGTGCAGTAATTGTAAAAGAAATGGTGGGTAAACCGGGAGCTCCTCTGAAACTTCTGAAAGATGTCTATATTTATCTGTGAAAAGGAAACAGTTTAACGATTTGTGAAATATATAATGTCAATGACCGTACAGCTTCCGTAGTGACAACTGTAACAGGGATTGAACAAAACCTTGTTCTATAAGTTTTGCTGTAGTGTAAGGTAGCAACTCAGCACCAATCATAGACAGTTAAAAGAAATGATCATTCAAGTACTAAGTAAAAAAATCTTTAATCAGAGTTCAGACCGAAGCTTCAAATTTTTTTCACCAGGGACCGAAATCTATTAAAGAACTACTGTGAAAGTTCTATTTTTCGTGGGGTTCCAATTTTCGTGGATTTCCAACGAAATGGATTTTTTCCCTAGAGTTTTAATGCATAGAAATCGAAACCACGAATTTAAGTACCAACGAAAGAGTGATATTTATGAAAACCACGAAAATTGATGTCAACGAATAAAAGTACTTCCACAGTATTTAATGATCCTATGAGACGGAATTTTTTGAAGCCTTGTTTAATAAGGCGGTCACGGAGATACTTAAATTTAATAAGAAAGTCTGTATAATTTGTGGTAGCTTTCACGTAACGAATCAACTGTGAAACAAACACTCGCTATGCGGATTACGGGAAATTAATAATTTTGAAATTGAAATCGTCCCTTTTGTAAATATAAGAATTTAGATGATCATTTTCGTCAAAGTCGAGATTTAAGTCCAAAATAAAATGGAGATCTATTGGTTTCTGTCGTTTCCTTTATCTCTGGCGGATGTATCAATGGGATCCCTTTAGCAAAAGATACGATATTAACGGAAAAAACATCTTCAATATATCTATTAGTGAGATTTAGTGATCTTTTACTTTATGACCTTTTACGAGTCCTGAAGAAATTCAGTCTCTTAAGAATATATATAATTTTTAATATCAATTTATTTAAGAGCTTATTGTTTATCAAGAAATCTCCACTGAAATTATCTCTGATATTGTTGTGTATGTATATTTTCAATAATGACCTTATATTTAATCCAATATTAGGTTTTGGTATTTTGACCATTTCGACAATTTGTGCCTTTTCAGTGCAAGTTTACCAGCACTAAAGAGACAAAAATTCTCGATTTTTTTTACCTGCACTGAAGAGACATAAATTGTCGAAATGGTCAATTCGTGAAACTAATATTAACAGTAATTTCGATATCGTGATGAAATCATTCGGCTTAGATTTTAAACACAAAATTTGAAATTACACAGACAAATGACCTCGAATTTTGACAGGCACAATAGCGCCCTTATATGAACTTGTTTCTTTTATCTTGTTATATAATCGGCCTGCACTTTCCACTTATATTACAACAGTTGATAACAGGACCTAAAGACTTTTAAGGTAAGTGAAACATTTTCCATAACGACAAAGTATTATATCTGGCAAACAAAATACATTATACATTGTACATGTCCTAGTCTATTTGTCTGATTCTTTGTTTGTCTTGGGCCTCTTTTAAGAAAGTGAATACCCTATAGCAGGTAATTTTCGCGGCTTCCAAATTTCGCGATTTTTTCCCCAAAGAGGGGTATCTAATTTTAGCGGTCATCAATTTTCGCGGATGTAAAATTGTATAAAGGACAAACAAGTAAAAAATGTATTGACTTTTATTTCGCGAGTATTAATTTTCTTGCTTCCATAAACATCTCGAGCATAGCGAAAATTACCCGCTGGTACTTTACAATTTATATCTATATACAGTGAACATGCGCACTTCTTATTGCAGTCTCATTTGATGATTTTTGGATAACTTAGTCATTTTTAAAGAGTTTCTGAGTGCCAGGTACCCATGTTGTGTAATTAAGTACTCCTGCCATTTTTCACAAGCAAATCTACAAGGTGTCTTTATCTACATTTAACGTTCGATTTCTTTTTTTTTACTACATTTATTTTTTTCTAGATTTTACGGCTACTTCAATACACAGTAAATATATGCTTACCACCACGACTTTCCTTTAGCAGGGTAACACTTTTCATGATCAACTCCTCGCAAAGTTTTGCACCAAGTAGCTAAATCTTTATTCATTCGTTGAGTATGTGCTACTCCTATTTTGCTGCACCTTTAACAATTTAAGAATTTTACCACAAGTTTTATCCACCAGGTCTTAAACTTCCCAGGGTATTTTTTTATTTAACATGTTAACCTACAGTTTGATTGAATTTTGAATTTTTTGCAGGATTTTAAAGCTAGTAAAACTGAGTCAACTCTCACTACATGCTGTATCAACTCCTGCCATGACTTTTAAAAATATTTAAACATGTTCCAATGGAAGTGTATTAATAGTTCCTAATAGGACAGTTCTTGTTTGTATATATTTCGACATCAAGTTGCCTTAATAATTATCAGTATAAACATACGGAAAACGAAACTAGGATAACAATATACGAAGATTCCAAATACATTATAATAACTGAATACATATTTACCTAAGTTGCATAATTAACAGTAAATTTTGTTATGGTGTATACATATCTAAAGAGTAATCTCTCATCAGCAGTATTAAAATGAAATAATATTGAAAGCAATAGTCTAAGAATGTTGAGAAAAGAAGTACTCATTATAAAAAAAATTAAACTGAGAAAACGCAACTCTGTCCGGAAGATTATTTTAAATAAATATGTCTATACCATTTGCATATTATGCCTAATTTAAAATTTGTCTCATTTGAATATTTAGAATTTCATAAAGTCGCTTGTTTTTTTTCCTGTATACAGCTTTATCAGCAATATGTACATTTTCTCTTTGATCTTACTGACTGATATTGTCAGTATCTCCGTACTGACCTGATACAAGAAAATATCAGGCAATGACGTCATGAGATTGACATCGTGACTCTTACGATGTTGCCGATAAAAACAATAATGCTAGTTTTGAAGGTCTCGACAGAAATATCACTAGTATCACAGCTCGTCCTATCGGACTCGCCGCTATACGGTGATATTTTCTGTCTCGACCTTCAAAACTACCATTATTCTATATGTAACCAGTTATAATGTGTACTATGTGTTAATTGTACAATACAGGGTATCTAACTTCAAAAAGGGACAGAAAAGAGATGACATGTTCAGTGTGAATGTAAAGTATAATAAATATGAATCGCATTGGATTGAATGCTAGTTCAGCCTCGGTGAGCAAAGGGGGAAACATTGATTAAAGATTTATCTGATCTAACAGCATATTCCTTGGCGCTAAATTCAAATGGAAAATTTAATGTCAATTGCATTGCTCGATGAAAACTGCAAATAATATCTACAGGAAATTTCTGAAGTTATGGAGCGACAGTCTATGGTTTTTCTTTTCTTGGACGATTTATTAAAGAATTAAAGAAGCCACGAGTAACAAAAATCACAAAATTACTACTCCGTATGTTTTACGTTTTTACAAAGTAAATTTTCAATGGTACTGACACTTACAACAATTTCAAGTACATTAAGATTTGTCTCAATGTTGTATATTTAGAATTTCAGAAATTCGGTTGTATTTTTTTCACGAGGATGAAAATGTTTTGTTGGTGTATCCATAATGATTCAAACAAATGTACCAAAAAGGTGAGCCAGAGTTAACAATCTAGTTCATTCCATCATGAAAGCTACAATTATTTGAAGCCTTGATTATATTTCGAGCCTATCACTTGAGGGATGTCATGTCTATTTCATATACGCCCTGATGCTTTTTATTATTTTGCTTGCATTAAACTTTTTGACAGTATACAGTAAAGATAAAAAGACCGTATTTGGTGTTGAAGTTACATCGTAACTATGTATTCTGTAGTTTTTGTAAACAAGTGCAGTAATTAACAAATAGAGTATGATTGTTGCAGGAGATTGTCGTAAGAACAAGTCATGGAGAAAAAATTAACGTTCGTTTTTGTGGTATGTTTTTCTGTATGCAGTAAGTATTTAATATTTATCACTGTATAGATTGTGGTGAAAGATTTTTTGCACTTAGATAAAAGTGATAATTGATTTTGAAATTATTATCCATAATTACACTTGGAGGTGACGTATCATAATGGACGTTATCAACACCCCATTAGACTAACACAGAAAGCGTAATTCGTGCAATGGATCTCAAATTAAGGCACTATATATATGTGTGTGTATGTGTGTGAGAAAATCTTTATAATGAAAACAATAAATTATCATAGATTCTGATTATAGAAAATATCGAGCTCAAGACCGAAAAACGCTAAAGTTCACTAATGCACTGTTCTCATCTGTGAATTACTGTGTTATTCGATCATTCGTTGAATATTTTTGGATAATCAGAATCTTGGATTAGTTAAAGTATTATTAATCAGTATAATTATTGATTTGTCCGTGCGTTTTATGAATCATGCAGTATATTTTTTAAATGATCTTTTAACTCATTGAACCGTGTCATCGTAGATAAGTGGAACTAAATGTCACTTTTTTTTAATTAAGAAAGTAGAGGTAATTGCACACCTTACTCAAAAACAAGGCCAGAATACAAACATAAGCTCCAAAATAATTGAAGATCAATTTAACATTTTGCAACGTCCATTTCATTAAGCTCAGAAAATGCTAAATCTCTGTACTGGCAATGCTAAATCTTTTTATGCTTTCAAGATGCTAAACTTATACTGTGAAAGTACCATTGTTCAAGGGGTTCCAATTTTCGTAGATTTCGTGGTTTACCAAAACCACGAAATTACATTCCCAACGAAATGCATTTTATCCACAGAGTTTTAATGTATGAAATTTGGAACCACGAATTTAAGTGATATTTATGAAAACCACGAAAATTGATGTCAATGAATAAAAATACTTCTACAGTATCACATTTGTCTCGTATAAAACAGTCATGGCTTAGTGTGAGGGTTCTCAACACTTCTAATAATTGCTTTAAATCTGTTTTTTCTTTTATTGTAAGCCGCGTATCAGCAGTAATTTTGTTTAATTATTATCCTGTGTCTCGCAATTATTACTAAATGCGATATCTAGTATGTTATCCAATTACGATAATCATTGTGTTTTATTTCATATAATGCTGCTGTTAATTTTGAGGTGATTTATATTATTATTATTTTTATAATATGAATGTATTTATATTTTGAAATAATTTTTTTTGTTGGTTTGTTTTTATTCAGTTTCATTTATATTTTACAAATAGTTTTTTTTCATAATTTCGCTTTCAATCCTCGTCAGCAATATTTATATATAGTATCAGATTACGTGTCAGGTGTCACTTCTGTTTCATATTAATCTTTACTTTCCAAAAAAGCAACACTTTCATTTGATTTCCAGCATATAAGTAATTTTCAGACATACAATATACAATAAACCATTAACCACATATGTAAAACTCATCTGCTAACACACAAGTAATTGTTAATAAATTAACTTGCAATTAGAAAATCGTTGAAATGCATTGCTTGTATAAATATTGTATTTTGTCAAACGCATGCACAATCTATTGCTTCATGACTGAAATGTCTGCTTGAAGGAGGAACAATGTCTCCACCACTACCACCAGTTTGGTATCGGCAACAGCCGGTGATCTTTAAATCAGAAAATACATCAGTCGGTAGGTAGAAAACTATTCATTAAATTAACGATAAAACTATTTTTCAATAACATGAAAAAGATGAAAAGTATTGAGCAATGAGCTTTACTCATACCTAATAGTAAGTTTAATATGGCCATAGCACCGGTTTATGCGACCTGTTTGTTAATTGTCGAACAACGATTATTTTTTAATATTTTGAATAATACAGTCTCATAAATTGCAAATATATTACCCTTTCCCAAGAATATTGAAGATAATATATAACCAATATAACAGAGACCCACAGGTATCACAAATATGACAATGCGCGTGGTTTATGGCCAGTTTAATATGAAATATTGATGAAAAATTGGAATTTTCGGATTCTTTTAGTTTTTTAAGTTGTTTTTTTTTCATTTCACAATAAAAAAGCTAAAATCTATCTCGCATATTATTTTGTAATTTTCAGTACATATGTTATCATTTAAAATATCATTTCAAAGAAACTATCTCTGAATTGTTACCCAAAAATATAAAACTGGTATAAGTTTGAAATATAGCAATTACTTACAAAATGTTATTATATATGTTTTTATTTATATAGCTACAAAATAATTACAATTGATTTTTTCAATTTGTCATAAAAAGTTCAAGCAAAAAGACTTTCGATAACAAAAATATTGAAATATCGGAGGTTTCGGATTCTATAATGTAATATATTTTTTTCGATACGATGGCAAGTATGTCTTTGTGTTGCAGATATTGGCCCAAGACTATATAGATGCTAAAAATGGATAACAGGAAACACCTACAATGGTTGAAAATTATAATTACATGCAACAATTTTTGCAAGGGAACTACACAAGAAAAACACGTATAAGACAAAACACTAACGTAGACAACGTTAGGAACTCGGACAGTCGGACTTGGTACCGGTACTAGCAAAAGCCAGCGGTAGGGTTAAACCGTTTTATGGGTACCCAAACCTCCCCTTTATCTGTCCCGTTTCCCTATAGTATAAAACATACGAATAAAACCCAATACAGGTTGTCTACTAACTCCATGACCACAATCTTGAAAGGAGAGAAAAAGACAATACACAATTTTGAAAGATGGGTCAAGGGGTGCTCGCCGCTAAACTTTCGGCAAGCTCAAGGAGTCTAGTATGCTGATAGAACACTGTCGCACTACGGAAGAAAAATTTAACTCAAAACTTCCCGAAGGGTTTGGCCAAGAATCGTCATAAATTTCAGTACACACCGGCAGTATCAGTGAGAGGCCAGTATGTGTGCAAAACTTTCCGGTCACTAGGTCCCCAAGCTAATTTAACGGATGCAATCAGATTATCTTGCCGATATCCCCTATTACGTTAAGTCTAGTCTGCTGGTAGAACACTGTCGCACTACGGAAGAAAAATTAAACTCAAAACTTCCCGACGGGTTTGGTCAAGAATCGTCATAAATTTCAGTACACACCGGCAGTATTAGTGAGAGCGCAGTATGTGTGCAAAATTTTTCGGTCACTAGGTCTCCAAGCTAATTTAACGGATGCAATCAGATTATCTTGCCGATATCCCCTATTACGTTAAGAATGTAAGTTACGTCCTAGCTTTTCTGGATTTTTAATCAATTTCTGGCATTTAGTAAAAACATTTCCGTAAAAACGAGGACTGGAAATGTCCATAGTAATAAGCTGTTTACGAGTAACGCCATATCTAGATATTACATGTTCATATCTATTACAAAACTTCTTAAATATATTCAACAATTTATGAATCTGTAACCCTGTTGTAAAAGTTTTGCTGTGATAGTACGGTTACGTTCATTGAAATCATCAAGAGTAGAACAAACTCGTGCGAATCGTACTAGTTGAGAAATATACACCCCGTAGGATGGAGCAAGGGGAATGTCACCGTCAAGAAAAGGAAAATTAGTTATAGTGTAATCAAAAGCATCCCTTTTTCATATATTTTGGTTCTGATTTTACCAAAGTCAATAACGATAGTCAGATCCAGAAAAGGGCAACATTTGGAATCATTGTAAGCTTTATTTAATTTCAGTTGTTGCGGTTAAATAATGTCTACATAATCTAAAAACTAGGGATTATCAATAGTAAGGATATCGAAAATATACCTGCTGTTATCATTGAAAATAGAAATAAGTTTATCACTGTTAGGTACATGTATGGTTCCGTTTTGAAGTTTTTTCATGAAATCTCGTTCGTAACAAAAAAGAAAAAGATCTGCAATGAGAGCTGCACAATTTGTACCCATGGGAATACCTCTGACCTGTTGATGAATAGTGTTGCCAAAACGAACAAAAATATTGTCCAGCAAAAGATTGAGTGCATTACTCATATCATCGCCTGTCCAGGAACAATGATTATTATATGTTATATTAGAGACGAATCCTTGCGTTTTGTTAGAGCAAATGAACTGCAGACCAGAAAAATTTGAAAGACCATTTAATAAGTTGTCCCAATTTGGATTTAATCAAATTATGTGGAAAAGTAGTATAAAATGTAGAAAAATCATAACTGTCGATAGATGAGACTGGTCTTTGAATAGATTGTAGTATATCTAAAACTTCAATAGAATTTTTTACACTCCAAAAGTAATTTACACCAGAGTTTTGATAAGTTTTTTCACAGTATTTGATAACTTATTCCTTTATACAAGTAAGTGAACTAGTTAAATGGATAAATAAATTAGTAGTGGAACACTTCCTAGATGCTGAAATCAAACGATCTTTGAAGGGATTTTTGTGAAGCTTAGGAACCAAGTACATGGTCGGTGAGATGTTATCTTAAGTTGGAACTTTAAGCATTTCTTTATCCTTAAAATGTTGTTTGGTTAACGTTTTTTCGTCACAATTGGTACGTTTGAAAGTATCGGACTTGTCCAGGTCGTTTTGTTGGACATCGATCTAGTATTTCTTTCAGACTATAGCAACGTTGTTAGAAGCCTTGTCAACAGGAACAAACAAATATGTTTAGCAAGATCCTTCAATTATGACTTAATTTTATTTACAGACAGCTTAGAAGGGGACTCAACATAATTATATTTATAAAAATTTATTCTGTTGGTGACCTTGGTAATAATTTTAGCTTTAAACAAATTTAGAGCATGCTTGTCTGCACTCTCTCGTTTGCACAATTTTTTACAATAATTGCTTACAGCGTCTTTAATTATATCAAAACATGCTTGCCGGTTTATTTTTGAAGGCGGGCGATATGTAAGCCCTTTTCTAAAGAATTGTCTAACTTCCTTATCTACAATGATGTTAAGATTCCCCGTCAATATATGTCCACAAGGGTCATAGCGATATGAGTACATGATGTATATGAGTACAAGATGAAGAACAACAATAAAAGCGTTGTTCAATTGCTTATTTACCATGTATTTGTAGAGACTTTGTCTCATTTGCATTTACTCCATATCCCTTCATTGATAATGGAACAGTCTCAGCTGCTAGGGTAGTTCCTTTGAAATTAGCATCACAGGTTATAGACGAGAAATTGAAAAAATGTTTTTAGTAGGTTTTTTTTATAGGAAAAGGAAATGACAGGCATGTCCTGATTGTCAAAATAGACGGGTACAAACTTTTGAATATCTGGGTCCCGAAAAATGCCTGCAATATCAATGAGGTCAATTCCTTTATTAATGTATTTAATTTTCAAAAACTGTTTCACATGCTCACTGGGTTTGTCGATTCTCGGATAAAGTCGATGAAAGCAGAAAGCATCAATAATTTTGGAACATTCATAGCGCGGACTATTAACAGACATATTATCACACTCCAAAGAGATTTTATAAAGTTGTGTTACAGGAATTGAACAAAGTTTAGTGAACAAACCATGCCGCCCATTGTTTTTGAAAACAGTATATAGATCTTTTATATTTACGATGTTTTTACGTTTGCTTTTGATGTTATAATTCACTTTTCGACCATGTGACCTACGATGGCGTAATTTCGGAGAAGAAATTCCCTTGATGTCAATAGAAGCGCACTGAGAAATGTTTCCCTGACCAATGATGTTGTCATTCAACCTTATTGGATAAGCTGTCTGAAGTTTGTTTATCCAAGATAGTTCGCATTCTCTTCTATGTCTTACAAATTCTCTCTATGATTGATCAGGGAATTTTTCTATATGTTCTAACGATTGTATATTGATATATTTTTTGTCATGATTATAGATTGAACAGTGTTAGTAGATATAGGATCTAAACTTTTTAGGAATCGAATACGATACAAATGTTCCTGTGTATGTCGTTGTAATGGACGACCAGTCTCACCAACGTACTGTATTCTACAGCCTGGTTTACTTCAGGCAATCAAATATACAAGGCTGGCTGTTTTTCAAGAGATGTCAATGGGGAATTGGATGGTAAATTTCCTACCATTGGTATTTGATTTGACAGTATTTTCCTGGACAAGTCGAGGACATGTGGCAAATTTTCTGGCGTCGCACTTTTGAATTTTAGAGAATCCACGATTGCTTTTGTTAAAAAGTGACGCTGTTGTGTATTTAGATTTTTGCAAAGAGTGGCATATTTTAGATATTTTTAACGGATTTTTAATCGGATTTAGTGCTGAATGTGGTAGATTTGTCAAATTAGAGTGTGAAGGCGCAATCGTGAATTTGACGTAGCTTAAATGGTTTCTAGATTTCAACATGTATTTTTTACCTAAAAACTCGACTACAAATCATAACAATGTAATTATGAAGAAACTGTAATTGCAAATGTCATCTATATATCAAAAATAAATGTACAAAAGTATAATTATCTTGTTTTTGAAAGTAAGAGCGATTTAAATGTTTCAGTCCATCGAAAACACCAAAAATAGCACTTCTCACATTTCCTTAAAAACTGGGTATTTGGCATAATTTGTCTATCAATTTGCATCAGTTTTTCCATTTTTCAGGCACTCCACTAAATACTTCAAATGAATCTACATTGTATAATAAATAGGCATTTAACGGTAAAAAAAAAGTAAATGAGACATTGCACTGGTTTTAGTATTTATGCGTAATGAGTAAATTCTTGCTTCATTTTTGTTTGAATTATAATTTAATTTCCGAAATGCCATTTTATCTACAATTTTTTAGGGTTTGGTGTGGAAATATCCGTTTTTTAAATCTTCCTGGTCATTCTTGTGCATTTAAATAGTAAATAAAGATGGCCAAAGATTATATTATTAGCTGAGACCAACTTAATTGCAATTTTGAGGATATACGCTTCATTGTTGACAAATTCAAAATTTCAACTTGAATTTTGTAAAATTCTGAAATGCCGAAAATTCCCATTTGTCAAAAAATTTTCATTTTTACCCATATTTTGTAGTTAAAATTGTATATTACGATATATCAAATACATCTCTTGGAAATAAAATAAACTATTAGTATGTGTTTTGTTCGTATATATGTAAAGGCAGGCAAAGTTTTTCTGTTTTGAAGCATAATATTGTTGGGGTAGGGATACATTTTTCGGTATTTAGAGTAACATCAGTTTTTAAATATCTTTGAGTGTATGGTCTTCTAAACGTTTAGATTTTATCTGCACTGAAGAGACATAAGTTGTCGAAATGCGCATATGCAGAAAGTAAATTCACAGTAACCTCGGTATTCACTTATTTGTTACCACTTGGTCGATACCACTGCTGGAGAACTGTTAGTCCCCGAGGGTATTCACAAGCCCAGTAGTCAGTACTTCGGTGCTGACCCGAATTGCGGTTAAAATACTAAATAATAATATAAATAACTTAATACCGAGGTTACTGTGAATTTACTTTCTGCATATGCGCATTTCGACAACTTATGTCTCTTCAGTGCAGATAAAATCTGAACGTTTGGAAGACCATATACTCAAAGATATTTAAAAACTGAAAGAGAACAAATAACCAGTATGATCTAAATGTAAAGCCAAAATTAGCTAAGGACAGAGCTATGCATGAGGGAGATAGTCCTTAGTTTTCAACAAAATTTTAAAAACTTTAGATATTGTAAGGTTCCAAAAATAATCGGCTTTCGGGTCAGCACCGAAGTACTGACTAATGGGCTGGTGAATACCCTCGGTTACTAACAGTCCACCAGAAGTGGTATCAACCCAGTAGTAACAAATAACTAAATACCGAGGTTACTGTGAATTTACTTTCTGCATATGCGCATTTCGACAACTTATGTCTCTTCAGTGCAGATAAAACCTAAACGTTTGGAAGACAATATACTCAAAGATATTTAAAAACTGATAGAGAACAAATAACCAATATGATCTAAATGTAAAGCAATAATTCATGCAATACTGTCATATACATCACACATTTTGCTTGATCTAGTGATTTTTATGCCAACAAAGGCAATACATTTACAATTGTAGAGCAAATTTGTTAGTGTAGGGATAAGTTTTATGGGTATTAGAAGTTTATATTGCTTCAAAATTGCTATAATTTATGCTAGGTATGATGTAGAAAGAAGTTATTATGTACCATTTTTCATGAATTTGAACTACTAAAAAATCAGAAATCAGATGAGGCAAAAGAAGGACAAAACTGTGTCGAAAACGATGATATTCAAAGATCATTTTCATTTGTCTGTTTAAAAGTAATAGTTTGGTCATTCAAAACATGTTATCAAAATGTTAATTTATAAAGGGATGTGGCATGCCGGCATTAGATTACCGAAGGAACAAGGGAGTTGAAGTAATAAAAATCGAAGTCCAAAGACATGGCAAAAACGATAACACAGAAGACAGCTACTAAGCACAGAAAAAAATAACACAACATTTCCACTGTGAGTGCCTTTGTTTTGAATGTTGTAATTTCTGTTTCTGTGCTTTGTATCTGTCTAACGTCATTGTTTTTTTTTGTGTGTGTGTCTAACGTCATTGTTTTCTGTGTTCTCGTTTTAGTCCTGTCTTTGGACTCCGATTTTTGGAACTCTCATGAAACTGAGAGTGAAAACAGCTGCTGTGGAAGGGTAAACATGTCCTAATCTGTTAACAGCACCCGTCACACTGTAAGTGATTCCATATTGGAAAATGTCGAAATCGGTATAGTCAAATCATAGAAGACGTAATCTAGCTCTAAATGTCCGCTTTCATTTTGGACACTGACACGTCATATCTTTCAATGATGTTATGGTGACGGCCATACAATTTCTTGAGGGATGAAATAAGCATAGGCTGAACAAATTCCTGACAAAGCAGCTTTTGGGACAGTGTTTTTACTCTGTTAAAAAATAAAATCACTGTACAAACTACATGCTCGACAGTAACGAATCAACTGTGAAATGTGCACTCCATACGCTTTAGAGGTAGGAATGTTGCTGCTAAGAATGGGAAAGTTCACAATTTGGAAGTTAAAATCATCACGCTCGTCATAAAGCTTAGATTTCAAACGTCCATCTTAATCAATACATTCGTCAATATACAACAAAGAATTAGATACGAAGCTGAAGTAGGTGTATCAGTTGTTTCTTTACTTTCAAGCTAATTAGGATATATCTGATACTAGTATTAATATTCCTTAAATTTTGGATCATTAAGAGAAAGTTCATTGTCTATGTAGCGGAATCTGAAATTAAAGGACTGGGCTAAATGTTTTTGTTTTCCTTGTGTAGGCTCTTGTAAAAACTTGGCCTCAAACGAGTTAAGGAAAATGTCAGCTAGGAGTGGTATCATAGGAATCCCTATTGTCTGTTAGAAAACGCGACAAATGGAGTAAATGCAAATGAGACAAAGTCTCTACAAATACATGTCAAATCAAGCAATGGAGCAACGCTTTTATTGCTGTTCTTCATCTTGAAGTCACCATGAGGCCTCCAAGAATGAGCTATGTTCATACCTCATAGTAAGTTAAAGACGGTCCTAGTACCGGTTTGAGCAGAATTGATTGCTAGATGTCCAGCAACGTCACATCCATGTTTTATGACTCATGGATGCATGAATGTCGACGAACATACAATTAACTGGCAAAGTGTTCTTACAACTGCTGTTATTCGTTCTCCGACAAAAAGACTTATAGAAGACAAACACAACTTTTAAACAACAACAGGGCATTCATCGAGCCTATATGGCGTAATAAAATCATGAGATGTGGGCACAATAATCCGACAGTCAGATGTTAACATACATTTATATTTTATTTGTAAGAAAGACATTAAAGCACTCAAACAATTGCAATAATTAGGAAATGAAAAGAAAACTGGGTTCTATAGACCACTGAACTTACACAATTTCAAAAAAAAATCTTAGAGTTTACGTCAATATTTTGAAGAAGTAGGGGTAAGAATTTTGTAAAGTTTTGGGTACAGAAATGGTAATTATGTAGGATATTTGTAAAGCTTATACTAAATGCCATAATTGTATACCTCTTTTTCATAACTGAGAGGACAAATCAACAATTTGAAGCAATTGAAAGAAAACCATTTGTCAAAAAAATGTTTTCCTGAATTTTGTTTGGTGGGTCTAAAAAGGGGCTTGTTCAAACATTGCGAGCAGTTTTTGTTCATGTTAACATGTTTTATTTTGAAAATGAAATGTAAGCGCACTTTGGAAATATTGATGGGGTTCATAATACAAAAAATACCGAAGTTGCATATAAAAACAGTAAATTTCGTTATGCTATACACGTGTTTCAAGGAGTAACCTCTCATCAGCAGCATAAGAATCAAATAATATGGAAAGCCATAATCCAACTTTGGGGATGCACGAAGGTTATTTCCGCCAATGGCCTGCTTATTATCAAAGGCATTTGTCATACTCGTTTTTACAGAAATGTTGTTAAAAAAAGCAAATTTTAAAAAAAATCTGAAAAACTGAACGTAACTTAACTTACATGCTTTACGAAATAGAGGATATCGACAGAATATTCTACACAAATCAGTTATATTGGCTTTGGGATCCGATGACGTGAAGATTTTACACATATACCTGCCTCTCACTGATACTTCCAATATCGGCTGAAATATATGACGACTGTTCACAAAACCTTTTGGAAAGTTTTGATTTTAATTTTTCTTCCGAAGTGCGATAGTGTTTGAACAAGCAAACTGGGCTTCTGTGGCTTGTCGGCAGTTTTTGCGAACACTTTTTGACCAATCTTTCTAAATTACGTCTCGTCCAATTCTTTTCTTTTTCAAGATAATGATCTAAGACATGAAGAATCTAACACCGGGGGAATTGCGAGACAGGAGAATCACAGACCTCAAAGAGCAAGATTTCCAGTCTCGGACGAAGCTTGCTGAGTCCGAGATGATTGAAATCTTACCCGAGGGTGTCAGATATTCTCTTTTATAGCACTTCCACTGGTGTTTGATTTTATTTCTCACTGTGTTCATCCTACAATATACTTAAATCCACTCAAAAATATTGCCCTCTTTCGTCTATTTACACAAGGAGTTATGTCCCTTTTTTAACGTCATAAAATCAGGAATGTATACCCGAGCGCGCTATATTTCAAAAGACGATTTTTTCTTGTTTTTACCAGTGAAATTTTACTTCAAATGATATAACAATTTTATAATACGTAATACGTACTTTTTTTACCTGTTCGGGGCCATTTAGGGCTTACTAATATATGGTGTGAGGTTCCTCATTGTATTGAAGACCATATGGTGACCCCTAGATGTTTTGTTTTTGGTCGTTTTAACCTGGATATGGGATGTTGTCTCCTTGACATTTACCCCATTTCCTTTTTATCATATTTGAATACACCTTATGATCAATAATAAGGACAGATGTAGACTACAGACCCTAATGTGCTTAACACGATATATGCCGGTTAACTGCGCCTGATTTTTTTTTGTCTTACACTAGTGTAAGACAAGCAAATCTCACACCGCTAAGAATAGGAACTGCTTTGTCTCAAAAGTGAGAAATAGTAGTCTACATGCATTTGTTTTCATTCGAATGTTTATTATACTATAGAGAAACGGAATAGAGAAAGGGAGGGTTTGCGTAACCATAAATCGGTTTAACCCTACCGCTAGCTATCCAACATTCCCTTAGTTATTAACGTTTGTCCTTTGTCTTGCATATGTTTTGTTTGTGCAGTACCCTTTTGAACATACTTTTATATTAACAACACTTTAATTTGCAACACTGTATGTATTTTATATTAAAATAAATTGAAAAATAGTTTAATGGTATTTCATTGCCTTAAAGTTGTTGCAATTTTTGCATCTTAAAAGGAAATAAACTTGGTTTTTAATTTTGAAATGAGTTGAATATAACATGTGTATTTCTATAATGTCGGGTCAGCCAAGCGTTGAACGATATTTACGTTTTGGTGGACTTTGATACATAGAAATATTGATCATATATTTATATATATAATATCTGCTTTTGTTTTGTAGTAACGTCATCCGATGTTTGAAAATCTGTATTCATCGCAAAATGTGGGGAACGATATTGCTTCTAGAGAAAGGATCTTTTTTTTAAATGATTGTTTATTTATATGTAACAGGATCATTATTAACTCAACTACACGCAACAGGTCGCAATGGTGTTGCAGTTGCTATTTCTCCCTATGATGACATAACAAGGGAGAGGGTATATGTGAATTACACTTCTTCTGGATTTGAAGCAACTGCAAACATCTATCTAAAACAAAAAATGGATAGAGACTACGTGAGTATGATGAATGAAAGGATAGGGAGTAAATGTTCATGAGACAAAGTCTCTACAAATACATGGTAAAAACAAGCAAAGGAACAACGCTTTTATTGTTGTTTTTCATCTACATCCATCAATTTAAGGTGACGTAATGCGACGGTTCTTCATGATAATACACATCAATCTTTTAATTCATGCAGACTTTTATAAACAATCTAAATTTTTAAAAAAAGCAAAGCATGTATGTTGTTTACATTAAGTTATCATTTGTAAACACAACGACATTGATAAGTTCTTGGTGTAATTAAGTTCCAAGTGACAACATATTCAAGCAATATACTAGTTAGGGAAATTTACCATTGTTCAAGTTATATAGTTGATCTTCTCACCCTTTTTTCATTTCAGTTTTTTTTTTTTTTTTTTTTTTTTTTTTTTTTTTTTTTTTTTTTTGTGCTAAGCTTATTGGAATAAGCATAATACATGTCCAAGCGTGCTCCTCAACTCATCCCCCACCCTCCAAAATAAAACAGATAAAACATAATCAAATATGTTCAATTTGCTTTCAAACCCCGAAATCTTCAGTCCGGAATGAATTTTTATGACCTGTAGCAGATACCGTTTATTATCATTTACATATCAGATATAATAACTTTACCAATTCAGGTTCAAGTGGTAAAAATTCCACATCTGATGGCAGTTTAACACTGATAAAATATATATGACCTTGCTTTAGATTTTTTATTCCAGGATAATATGTCGATAGAAATGTATAATAATTGCATAACAAACAATATTATTCCCATTGATGTCCTATGTGGGTACATATCGCTAGTCCGACATGTATTAGTCCGACCCTTATTGATCCGACACTACTAGTTAGACACCGAGGCTGATCTAGTCTTATAAAAAAAAGATTTACCGGTGAGTGTTTGCACCCACTTTCTATTTCTGTCCTTAACCTATCTCTTGTATTCATCAAAGCACAGATCATTTATTCATTAATAAAAACCCATACATGTAAGATTATGGTCTAACAAATCCGATATTTAGCTTGATGTTTGAAAGAAATATGGTCATTTGTACATTAATTTTGTGCCTATGATGGGCCATTTTCAAAGTATTCTAAAATGTTATCTAGAATCTTTGGAAATAAACTATTTGACATTGTATAGAAAGATAATACTATAGTGGAGCGGCAAGGAGGCCAATTTACAAAATTTAAATTACCTGTAGTAAAAGCCCTATGGACTTCTATTAACTTAAACGAAAGTGTAATGTTCGTTCTTTCAGAAAATGGCTGTCGTCGCTATCTGACATAGTCTAAACATGCTTTATTTAAGGGGCAAATGTCATATAACCCTAAGAGCTGTATTTTTGTTTGTCGGGCTATATATCTCTCTTTTGACATAGTTTTCAGATATTTGGCAAATAAGCGTATCACGACGAAGGTCGAATATTGGGGACAAAAATCTGAATGATTCTTACATTTGAGATTCACCAAAATACTAAATACAATCATGAATCATTGGTCATTTGGACCTTCTGTCGACATTGAATGAGCTCAAGGTTATTTTTGCAAAATAGTTATTGTTTTTATTTTACTTAAACAGTATAGGACTTACGTGCTATTAAACCCTTTACGTGATGTTCGTATTTAAGTTAAGAAAAAAGGGTATCCGTGAAAAGCAAAAATGTCTGGTTCATGCATGTTAATTCAAGAATTGCTAGTTATTGACTTGAACAAGGCTTTTCTTTTTGTAAAATTCGTAAAGAGAAAACCGAAAACACGTTAGTTCATTGACAGACATGGAGATGGAAAAAACTCAAAAACAAAAAAGTATATATTTTAAGTTTTTTTTATGCTAAGAAATGAAAGTTTCCATTAAACAATAAAGCAGATGCTGCGTATAAATAAAAAAGGATCGGTCATTGTATATATACAATAGCCCATCTATGTCAATATTGTAAACAAAACTAGAATTTTTATATAAATAACATGCTTTCTCTCAAATGGGTACTTAACGTTACAAAATTGAAAATCTCTGTAAGAAGGAAGTACTTTTTTAAAACACATAAAACAACGACAAAAGCAAACACAAAGAAATTACATTCTAATAGGTTCTAAACTTTGAAAATGCGCACGAAAGAACAATAGATCTTGTAAGAAATTGTTTTGTAAACAATTCCCCGTTCAATAATTTATAGCCTTAAATAAAGCATTTTACAATAAAGACCTAGCCTTTTGGACGTTTTATTATTTCTGAAATTAAAAAATTTTCTAGTGTAATCAATGAAACAACGGCAGTTGAATACCGAAGGAACAAGGGAAGCGATGCCTACAAAAATCGAAGTCCAAAGACATGGCAAAAACGGTAACAGATAAAACAAAGACAAAACTAGGACGTGAGACAGCTACAATGCACGGAAATAAAAAGATAACATTAAGAACTAAGGCACTCATAGTGTGAACTCCCATGAAAACCGGGAGTGACATCAGGTGCTCCGGAAGGGTTAGCATGTCCTGCTCCACTAGCGACACCCGTCACACGATCAGTGAGGTATGTATTGTTTTGAAAGTTCTGATTTGTAGCTGATTGGAATTGCCATTTTCTAACCCTTAGACAAAACCAATAAAGATCCATGGTACTTGTTACTTCTCTAACCCTCAAACAGTACCAAGGTGAAAATTTGAAAAAGCTGTCGTAAGTCTCTTGAGTATTCAAACATTAACCAGGACAAACCAGTAGCACGAACATCACCAACGGAGACAAAACTAAAATGTTACAGTAAAATACACAAGACAACACAAAAAACTAAAACCACTGACAGTGTGAACTCCCATAAAAACCGAGAGTGACATCAGGTGCTCCGGAAGGGTAAGCATGTCCTGCTCCGCTAGCGGCACCCGTTGAAAGAGAGGACACATATATTGTAAGGTGTAGCTGTATCCTTCTTAGGACGATTTACCGTTTCCAGGTTTTGCTTAGCATAGCAGAGCTAGACCCCTACTTGACACAAGTACATTTCCTCATTTTCATATGTAAACTATACGAACACACCCAATACACAATCACATCCTTAAGTTAATTGCTTCCTTTTTTAAGCTGGGCAAATAAGAACAGAATAAGCACTTATCACATATTAAAGAAGAATAGTAATAATGTCAAATATACATCAAGCAAATAGAAATCATGTTAAAATATCATGCAAAATAAAGGGTAAATTATAAATTATGACCAAATCGGTACAACTTTATTTAAATACGGGATAAAAAAATTCAAAAATACAACATTAAATAAAATATTCGACGTGAAGAAATGATGTATTCTGGAAACAAATATGCCAATAGTTGCATGAATAATTGTCAACTTATTTATGAGACATACTGCACAAATATATTTATGACTAAAAGGTAGGTGTTAAAAACATCAATTTGAATGCTTAATTTTACCAAGTTTATAAACGGGGACTGGGTTATGTTTCAACTTATATGCGTGTGTATTGATGCATAATTAAGTTCGCTATTGCATGCGTGTTTCTGTGTTATTGAGTTTTGAGAAGAACTGATGAATTCAATACAATTTTATTCAGAGCAATCCCGTATGTAATTTGAAGAGTAGGGCATTTTTTACGTCAAAGGATCCACAATTTAAGTCGATGACAGGCATCTTCTGAAACAACGGCAGTAGAATACCGAAGGAACAAAGGGGTGAAATTCACAAAAATCGAAGTCCAAAAACAGGGCAAAAACGAGAACACAGAAAAGAATGACGTTCGACACAAAAACAATGACGCCAGACAGACACAAAGCACAGAACCAGAAACCGCACATTCAGAACAAAGGCACTCACATTGTGAACTCCAGTGAAACTGAGAGTGACATCAGGTGCTCCGGAAGGGTAAAAATGTCCTGCTCTGTTAACAGCACCCGTCACACTGTGGGTGATTCTATCCGGGAAAATGTCAAAGTCGGTAGTCAAATCCGGGAAGACGTGAATCTAGCTGAAAATATCCACTTTCATTTGGGATACTGACACGTCATATCTTTCAATGATGCTATGGTGACGGCCATAGAATCTCTTGAGGGATGAAATTAACAAAGGTTGAACAAATCCCTGACTAAGCAGCTTTTGGGACAGTGTTTTTGCTCTGTTAAAAAAATCACTGTACAAACTACAAGCTCGACAGTAACGAATCAACTGTGAAATGTACACCCCATAGGCTGGAGAGGAAGGTATATTGCTGCTAAGAAAGGGAAAGTTCACAATGGGGAAATTAAAATCATCACGCTTGTCATATAGCTTAGATTTCAAACGTCCATTTTCGTCAATATACAATAAAAAATCTAGGTACGAAGCTGAAGTAGGTGTTTCAGTTGTTTCTTTAATTTCAAGCTCATTTGGATAGATCTGATGTAAATATTCCTTTAATTCAGGATTATTAAGAGAAAGTACATCGTCTATGTAGCGGAAGCTGAAATTAAAGGACTGGACTAAATGTTTTTGTTTTTGTTTTCTTTGAATAAGCCCTTGTAAAAACTTGGCCTCGTACGAGTAGAGGAAAAGGTCAGCTAAAAGCGGCGCACAGTTTGTTCGAATAGGAATTCCTATTGTCTTTTGGAAAACATGACCTCCAAATTCGACAAAAATATTGTCGATCAAAAATTCTAACATTTTGATTACGTCAGTTTCGGTGTACTTCTTATTTGAATCGGTGTGGTTCTTAACAAAATATGCCTTGTCTTTCCCTATAACTAAATAGGTGTATCTGCGTTCTCCATTTTTTGTGCAGAAACATTGATGTATTAAATCTGCAATTACTGACAGTTGAGATGTTGATAAATGATTTTAGCAATGAAATTCCATGTGGCTCTTGGGTAATTTATACTCGTTAAATAGGCGAATTTTTGAATACCTGCCGCTCTTCTACTACTTTAAGGACACCAAAAACCATTTTTTGTTGCGAGTATATATATAAGCCTTTGCCCTTATATGACATTATTATCCCCGCACTTTCTTAATAATTGCTTTGGTCCCGTCCTTCTGTTCGTGGTCGTCAGTGAAACTCCTCGCTCATTTTTGGATTAAGCGTTTTAATTTTGTTATAGAATTGTTGCATATATGCTGAAGATGTACAATAAGCTTTCCAATGTTTTATGTTGTTGGTACAAACAAGAGGTCCAAAGATGTTTTACTTATGTGAGATTGTTAGTGAAACTCATCCTACATTTTTGGATTTGTAGATTTAATTTTGTAACAGAATTTTTTCATATATCCTGTAGATGTGAAATAAGATTTCGGAATTTCTTTGGTAAATTTATTGAAAATGTCAAAGACTCTTATTTTTTGAAAATTTAGGATATAATAAAATATTTTGGCAAGTGTTTGGAGAAAATATAATCCCTTAAATGCGATTCCAACTTTGGTAGATATACACTGAAAGTCTCAAAGACCATTAATTTTGGGAAATCTACCTAGAAACACACTTAAAGATTTTGTTTCCATTAGTACAAACATTTTCACTAATTGATTTCCAATATATTTGATTCAAATTTTGATAAACTTTCTCAAAGACCACTTATGTTTTGGAATTCTACTCAGCAATAATATATCTTTCGATTCCTTTTTTGTCAAAACAGTGACCATCGATAATTTGAGATAAAAAATGTAGAGAAAAATAACTCCGGGGTCTATAACAACTGTTTTCCGTGTCAAACAGGGAAGTGCGAAAATAGCTATCACTTTTGATGGCACCACATCTTTGAGTTTATGGTCTTCCAAACGTTTAGATTTTATCTGCACTGAAGAGACATAAGTTGTCGAAATGCGCATATGCAGAATTTAAATTCACAGTAACTTCGGTATTTAGTCATTTCTAGTACTAGGTTGTTTCTAGCAAAGGGTTCTAAACAACCTAGAAATTGCATTCTAATATGACATAATTCTAGAACTGACAAATAGTCAGAAAACCAAAAACGGCTCATCATACTTAAGCTTCAGACATAATATCAAATCATAAGTGCATACACAAGCAGAGAAATCCTTGACGAAAGATGTTCCAGACGGACGGACGGACGGACAGACCAACAAGGGTAAATCAGTATATCCCCTTATCCTCTGGAGCGGGGTTATGAAGAGCAAGCGTCCTTTCAGATCTTTTGAACAAACATCAGAAATACTGATCGTATGACCGACTGCTGGAAACTGTTCCGGTATTTTTTAGGACAAGAGAAGAAAATGATGGTGTTGAATTACACCAACAAGTGTCGGATTAATGAGTGTCGGACAAATGAGTATCGAACTAATAAGTGTCGGACCCCAAATAAACCAAATTTTGTTTTAAAACGTGAATTCACTGAGGACTGTCTTGGAGATCTGTTTATCTTGACACATGTCTTTAGATAAGACTGCAATTATCAAAGATAAACATCAGTTATCATTTATGAGTTAAACAGAGACCTATGTATGGTGCTTATTTTCGATTTTTGAAGCTGAATCCTTAAACATATTAAAACGGAAAACAAAATAACGAAGATATTAATTTTGGACTCTTACTTTTCAGGGAATTTCGGAATGGGATTTATTCTTTGTGGCATATGATAGTAAGATTAGAAAAGATCAGGTTTGATGTATTGAAGTTTGTCCGAACTTTATACCTTAAGTTAAGTTTAGGGTCAATTCAACAAATGTGAGGCTTGTTTAGGGGGGGGGGGTCCCAATATCCCGTATCCCAGTAAGTCAGGACGAAAATATCCCTTTGAAAATTGAAGACATCCCATTAATTATTAAAATATCCCGTTTTCCATAGTCAAAACATCCCATATCCCAGTACTTTTTGTCTCAAATATCCCATATCCCGTTAGCAAAAGTAGCAAATATCCCGTATCCCAATATACCCTAAACAAGCCTCAAATGTGTCTCTACCTGACCTTCTTGCAACTCAATATTAAAAAGAAAGGAAATGGGGTAAATGTCAAGGAGACAACATCCTATATCCAGGTTAAAACGACCCAAACCAAAGCATCTAGGGGTCACCGTACGGTCTTCAACACAGTGAGGAACCTCACACCATAAAGCAAGCCCTCAATGGCACCAAAAAGTAAAAGTGAATAAATCAATGGAAACAAACCACATCCAATAACCTAAATATCAAGAAACTAATATTTTATAAGAAGACAAGGACAATCCAATTACCAACATATTCCTGACTTGGGACAGGCGCAAAAATTGCGATTGGGTAAAAACCGTTTTCCTTGATCCAAATACAGTAAAGATTCATTGTTTGCTTCAATTTCAATAACTGACAGTTCCTTTGTAAAAAATCACAAAATGTTACATTGTGTATAAATGTAGACTTTATGTTGTCTTTTTCGTCCATATTTGATGACATTCTGTTTTTCTTTAACACAGAATCTAACAAAATATATACACAACAAACTGACGTTTGGGAAAGATTTATTGAATAGGTTCTAATTATATTTTATTGCATAAATATAAACAATATTAATAGTCCTCTCCTAAGCATATTTGCAAAGTAGCTATTGCAATCACGTAACAGTTCTGCAAACATTATTACCGCCTATAAATAGTCTTAAAAAATGCAAAAGAAGCAAAACATTATTAAACATAACAATTTCACAAGTTGCTATAAAAACAGAATAATGCTAACGAAGAAGAAGAAGAATAAGAACAAGAACAGGTACAGTAGAGGAACTTCTTTCTTTGTTTATACAGTTACGAACTAGTTCAGTACTTTGAAATTAGTTTCATCGTATATGCTGTCATTTCGAAACAATATAGGCCCAATATTAATGCAAATATTTATGTCATATAATTTTCTAAGTAAATTAGACCTTTCGTTATAATAAAGAATGGCTTCCTCGTATGAAGCACAACAAGAACATGTGGTAGATACAGTGACTTCCTTGACAGAGCCCGGTTGCTCACATATAGGCTTTTTTAACAAGGGTACGTGACCCAAAATTTGAAGTAATCCCCTGAAGTTTTACGGTCGACATCACCATCTTGTGGACCGCTATGGAATATCTGTTTCCCAGATGACAACAGATCTTTCCCTTTAAAATCTTAATTGTTGTTTCCTCTAATGGATTTTACATGTTCAACACGGCGTGTGTCTTATAAGAAGCAGGAAATGCTTACTCTACAGGTGCACCTGATCTCACTCATGGTTTTAATTGGGTCAATGTTTACGAAAGGATATGAAGTAAATGAACATGAGACCATAACACATATGTTAACCCCAACTGTAATAATTTTAATGAGCTGTATGGCTATTCGGAAATTACTTCCTAATCAGCAGCACTAGAACCCAAACAAAGGAAATCCATAATTTAAAAAAATGTTTAAAATGCATAAAACCAAACGAAATCCGAATAATCAGTAATATCAAATATAACTAAGGACAAAACTACGATAGAGGGAGTTAATCCTTAGGTTTTAGAATTTACATAAATTAAGATAATAATAATCTTATGTGTCTTAATCTTTTTTTCTGTGCCGTACTCATGTTGTGTCTCTGTTTCTTTGTTGTTTCCGATGTTGGCATTGTCCTTGGATTATTCATTTTGGAATTTCGGTTCTCACTTACTGTACTATAGCTTTAATATCTTCCGGATCGGACATTTCATTGTTAATAAAAATAAGCTTTTTTCTGTTGCTGAAATATTCTTTTATCCCGTCTAAGCGATTTTTTGTAATTCCATTAGCCTTCAATTTTGCTTAAAGACCTCGCTGCCAAATTCTATCAAAATTTTTTAATATATCTCCAAACATTTAAAACAAAAAGCAGTAGATATCGAAGGAACAAAGCACAAGATTACATTAATCAAAGTCCAGAGACAAGGTTAAAGCAAGAACACCAGAAGACGGAAGACCAAAGACACCACACACCCAATAAAAACACAAACAGTACAAATACAACACTAAAAACTAAAACACTAACAGTGTGGACTCTCAAAAAATATAGCGACATCAGATGCTCCTGAAGGGTAAGCATGTTGTACTCTGTGTACAACACCCGTCACACTGTAAGTCGGTAAATCCAGGGTAAAGTCAAAATCGGTAATGTTAGATCCGGGAAGGAGTGAATCTACCTGAAAATGTGCGTTTTCATTCCTGACACCGACATTTTATATTTATTTGCTATGTCGTGGTGACGGCCATATAATTTCTGGAGAGGCGAAAGTAACAACGGGTGAACATAACCCTGACCCAGCTTTCTGTGGCAGTGCTTTTGCCCTTATTACAAAGTTACTGTATGAACTACAAGCTCTACAATAACGAATTTATTGTGAAATATATACTCCGTATGCCGGGAAGATAGGTACATGTATATAGCTGCCGAGAAACAATAAGTTCACAAATTGGAAGTAAAATCATCACGTTTGTCATTCAACATTTTTTTCATACGTTCATGTTCGTCAGTGTATAAGGAAAGGTGCATCTGGCAGATCCTTCATTGAATCTCTGTTAGTAGAAATTCTTCTGAAGCTTAGGTACCGATAAATGTATAACTGTTATATTTATCCACTTGAATTAGCTGATGATGCTTACACAGAAATATTATTTGTGATTTTCTCGACCCTAGATATTGTTATTTGGATATAAGTAGGATTGCCTATAAGTATATAACTTTACATCTAAATATTGACACACTCTGTGGGACATTTCAGTGACTTGATATACTGTCGAGTGTCTTTTTATATATTCAGACTAGTGCGTTGGTTATCTAACATGTAATTATAAATGAACCTATACATGGTTCTTTCCATAGCTTTTGCTAAACAACTTTTAAAGAAAATTGCCTTTAATTAGAACAATAGTATTTATCCTGTTTTCTGTTACATGCAATTACCCTTGCCAATTTTCAAAAAGATCGAAAGCAACTTCACTGGAGATATAAATTAAAAAAAAATAACTGATAGATTTATATACTGTTTCTGACGTGTTTTTTTAGATTTGTTGACATCCGTTATTATTTCCGCAAGTTTTGTCTTATTTAAGATTTATAGTTTTATCAGATTTTTGTTATTTTTATATCCTTGACATCTCCGAAACAAATATGTTTGGTTATATAGAGTTTGCTCTAGGTTCAACGATTGTGACGTTTATTTTTGTGTCATTAATTTTGGACACAGAACAAAAGAATTGATTAAGTAAATTAGCTTTATTATTGTTTTCATTTACTAAATCTTGCAAATTACTATCATAAAGGAGTGGATGTTTATGATCGAAGTTACTTTCATGTTTTTTCGCGTCCGTATTAGTTCTAGATATAAAATCGCAGAATCTATCATTTAATTGATACTCAAATAGAAATGTATGAAGGTGTATTTTATAATATTATTAACTTTAATACGTCGTGTTTTATATCTATGCATACATTTTATTTATTTATTTTTCCCTGAATTTTGTATGCAATTTATATCGGATTCTGATCTTTTTCCTTATTTCTGAGTTAAACCAAAGTTTATCACTTCGCCGAACTACAACTGACTTAGAAGGATTGTGATCGCGAACCATTTCTAGATTTTTCTCTGTAAAACAACATCCCATTTAATCTGCATCCAAGAAATTTTCAAAAATCGATCCGAGTCATAATTTTAAATATAATTATTTTCAGATGCACAATTTTCGCTTAATTGTCGTTGATAGATCTGTTTAAAATTATCACTTCAGCATCTTAGATTTGTATTAAATATAAGAAAACGGTCTTATAATGCTCCTTTCTTATTAATTGCTTTTTGCAGATTTGAAATTCACATTTATATTTTTAGTCGTTTGTTGAAATGACTTAGAAAATCAACCTTAACATTATCATTTCATTGACAAGTCGATACAATTAGGTTGTTTATACAGATGTAACACAATTAATTTGCAGCCTAGATTGATTTATCTGTTTGAATGGAATTTTAAAACACTTTCAGCAGTATTTCAGCTATATTGAACTCAGAGGAAGCCGCGGTATCCGGAGATAACCACCGTCATGTAAGGTTGCAAGTTGGGTGCAGCTTTTTGTGGTTTACAAACGGGACGCTATCTCAGTGCATAGGGGTGATTAACTACAGTAAACAGGTAAACTTGCTTGTCCATCCTTTCACATACGACAATCTGCCAGGGAACCACGTAGAAAAAAAACACAAATAAGACGAAAGACAAACGTAAACAACGATGGTAACTAGCAAAAACCTTAAACCGTCCATTAAAGTATAATAAATATACGAATAAAACCCAATACAGGTAGACTGCTAACTCCATGACCACAGACTGGAAAGGAGAGAAAATGACAATACGTAATTTTGAAAGATGAGTCGTGATCGCCGCTAAACAGTCGGCTAGCTCAAGTAGCCTAGTCTGCTGGTAAAACACTGTTGAACTACGGAAGAAAAATCCAACTCAAAACTTGCCGAAGGGTTTGGTCAAGAATAATCATATATTTCAGTAGACATCGGCAGTATCAGTGAGAGGCCAGTAGGTGTGTAAAATTTACAGGTCATTAGTTCTCAAAGCTAGTTTAAAGAATGCAAGCAGAGTATCTTGTCGATATCCCCTATTACGTAAAGTAAGTAACGTACAAGTTTTCCGGGTCTTTAATCAGTTTCTGGCATTTTTAACATAATTTCAATAAAAACGGTGATAAGAAATGCACATAGTAATAAGCTGATTGCAAATAACTAAAAATCAAAGTTACTGCGAGTAATGGCACATTTAGATATCAAATGTCCATATCTATTATAAAACTTTTTAAAAGTATTAAACAACTTATGAAATCTGTAACCTAGATGTAAAAGTTCGGCTGTGATAGTTAGGTTACGTTCATTAAAAACGTCAAGAGTAGAACAAACGCGTCCGAATCGTACAATATGAAAAGAAAGGAAATGGGGTAAATGTCAAGGAGACAACATCCCATATCCAGGTTAAAACGACAAAAAAAACAAAACATCTAGGGGTCACCATATGGTCTTCAACACAGTGAGGAACCTCATACCATATAGAAAGCCCTAAATGGCCCTGAAAAGGTAAAAAAAACTTAACAAACCAATGGAAACAAACCACATCCAATAACCCAAATATCAAGAATGTACTAGTTGAGAAATATACACCCCATAGGATGGAACTTCAGGAATGTCGCCTTCAAAAAAAAGTGAAATTAGTAATAGCGAAATCAAAATCATCCTTTTTATCATATATTTTAGTTTTTATTTTACCAGAGTCAATGATGATATTTAGATCCAGAAAACGGCATTTTTTAAGTAATTGTTAGCTTTATTTAGCTTTATTTACTTTCAGATCTTGTTGGTTGATAATGTCTATATCAAATAGATTTGAAAATAGAAATAAGTTTATCGCTGTGTAGTATGGTTCCGTTTTAAGGTTTTTTTCATGAAGTTTCCTTCGTAACAGAACAGAAAAAGTTCTGCAATGAGAGGTGCTCAATTTGTACCAATAGGAATATTTATGACCTGTTGATAAATAGTTTTGCCCAAACGAACAAAAATGTTGTCCAGCAAAAGATTGAGTACATTAATCATATCATCACATGTTTAGGAACAATGATTTTTGTAGGAAATGTTAGAGAAGAATCCTTGCTGTTGTTAGAACAAATGAACTGCAGACAAGAAAATTTTAAAGATCTGTTAATAAGTTTTCCCAACTTGGATTTAATTAAATTATATGGAAGGGTTGTATAAAGTGCACAGAAATTATAACTGTCAATGGATGAGACTGGTTTTTGAAAAGGTTGCAGTTAGCTAAAACTACAATAGATTTTTTACACTCCAAAAGTAATTTACACTAGAGTTTTTATAGTTTTTTCACAGTATTTAACATAACGAACTCATTTATACAAGTAAGTGAACTACTTAAATGGACTGATAAATTAGTGGTAGAACACTCACTAGATGCCGAAATAAAACGATGTTTGAAGGGATTTTGTAAAGCTTAGGAACTCCTTAAATAGTAGGCAAGGTGTTATCTTTAGTTGGAACTTCAAGCAATTCTGTATCCTTATAATGTTGTTTAGGTTACGTTTTTTCGTCCCAATTGGTACGTCTGAAGGTGTTTGACTTGTCCAGTTCATTTTGTATGACGTCGATATGATATCGTTTCTTTCACACGTTGTTGGGAGGCCTATTAACAGTTACACACACGTATTTTGTACCAAAATCCTTCAATTTTGACTTGATACTATTTACAGACAACTTAGGAGGTGACTTTTTCAGAAAAGACATGGGTTGCTATTTTTAAGTTAAGAAAAAAGATTACGAACGCAGAGACATATGCAGTTCAAAATACGAGGCTATTGGTGGTAGAAAAAACAAATATTTTGCACATTAGCTGGAACAAAATCACATTCTGTGTTTTGAATTTTAAATGGAAGATAGCTTTCATTTCATCAGCAAACAAATACCTTAGCACCAGGCCAAAGAAATAAATCAGAGAAGCATAAGTCAAATCTAGAGGAAATGAGTTTCCAATTTTTAATAAAGACCGAATACAGATGTTTCTTTCATAATGATATTATTATAAAATGGTCATATTTATCTTTAGTGTAAATGGCAAAAGTATGACTGGGTTTTGTGTTTTATATTCAACAGGTTCCCCTTCAGACAATTCAACTTATTATACTTGATGTAAACGACAATCCTCCAAGATTTGGGCAACATGTTTATGAGGTCAATGTACCAGAGGTAACACGATATTTACTTTTTTTAAATACACCTTCAACATTCTAACCTATGTGTATTTATGAGAAGGAAGAGTACCCATAAGTAGCCCCATTTTAAGATCTGTGTCTTGAACTATGTCTTATATACAGTATTTCCTTATATGTTAAATTGCATATTCTGTTTTAGGAAATCGAATAAAACATTTAGATGTTAAAAAGGCAATTTATCTTGATTAACCAATACCAGATTAATGAATTATGCATTTCATATTTCTGCATATACTGATACCACAAAACATCAACAATAACGAGAAGCCATCAAGCGAGATAAAAGTTTTATAAGGAATCAAATAAATTTTAAAACAAAACTAGCTCATTATAAAAAAAAATATTTACAAAGATTTCATGTACTAAATGTATTTTAGTAGGGATGACAACGAATACACATGTACTCGAATACTCGCGTACTCGTTTAGAAGTCGAGTACTTGAATGCAATTTTTGTACTCGAGTACTCGGCTTAATATTTAAAATTTGATGGATATTTTCTAAATTTTATCATATTTTAAGTATCTTCTCAATAATACTTTCATTTTCAATTTATAGCGCCTCATCTGCATGCATTCGCCTGATATTTCTGTATATCGCAGTTATTCTTTTTTCGTTTCTTTTGTAATTTGTTCATCATATCATTCAGTTTTAATCAAAAGAAGTTCACGAAATTCAACCTTTAAAATCTAATCACCTCGTGATATTTATTGGGTTTGTTTTATTCGGTAAAATATATTTAAAAAGCATTCTTCGAAACTTTCTTTCTTAGCGGATTAATCATAGTATAAATATTTTCAATAATGTCCATTAGCTTATAGGACCGGCGAAACTGAAGAAAACTTTTATTTGGCAGGAAAAGCAGCGTTGATTATTTATTTCAATCAAAAAGACCCTTCATTCGCATAATTAGAATTAGATCAAAGCAAATTTCTACAATACAAGCTGTAAGTCGATTGTTTGTCAATTAGTGTTTGATTGTTTGATGTATACAAAAGGTGATTAACTTTAGTACTCATTCAAATTGACAATGTTTTCTGAAGAAAAAAAAAACAACCACAAAGGTTTCATTGAAAAGCCGAGAAGAACAGCATATTGCAGGTCCTCATGCAATTTTAAACGAATGGTGGCTTTTAATTATCAATTACAATGATCCGAGTACTCGAGTTCTCGCGAGTATTTATACCGAGTACTCGAGTATTGAATTCGAAACATTTTGCCATCCCTAATTTATAGCATTCCTGATTAAATGCCATTTTAGGATTTGCCATCGCTGTGCGTCTATCGTCCGTAGTCCGTTCATTAATTATGAATTAAAGATCTTCTCCTCTGTTACTGTTGGTAATAGAGTCGTTACTCGATAAAAGGTTAAAAAGCCCTGACTTTTGAATACATTCATCTATATGCCTGTCTGTACATCCTTCCATATGTCTGTCGATGCATTTTTCCTTTTATTTGCCTAGCTTTTTAGCAAAAAATTCGATGTGAGCTTTTGTCATTAAGTGGCGTCTTCCGTTGTCGGCGTTTGTGTCGTTAATTGAAAACATTTTCTCCTCTAAAACTGCTGTGGCAATACCAAACAAACATGGCCTCATCTCATGGAATCATCTCTCGGTATGTGCTATCAAGCTTGTGATTTTAAAATCAGCAGACCTAATTTCATGGCCGGTGTTACTTTAAATAGAAGGATAAATTGCTGTTTTTAGCACACTTGGCCTAAAAATCCATGTGAGCTTTTGCCATCACTTTGCGTCAGTCGTTTGTTGTCCGTCCGTCGTCTTGTCAAGTATTTCAAAAAATAACTGATTGGCCAATCGTTACCAAAATTGGCCTGAATTATAATCACGATATGCAGTGTCACAATTGTGTTCGATTAGTCCGTAAACCAAAACAACATGAAAAAAATAGAACAAACGGGAAATTTTCAGATTTTTTGCAAATTACTCAAAAAGCAGTATATAGTACAAATGATCAGCATGACAAGATCTATCACCCCTGCAATTTTTAAGAAAATCTGAAAAGTTGCCTTAGAGTTATTTATCCTTTTCCGGAAAATTCTCAACAATTTTGTCATATTAATCTTATGCATAAAAAGGATAGAATAAGAGATCATACAATAATTACAAAAATGTTATTCATGGCAAGATCTACCTGTACTGCAATTTTGAAGAAATCTGATAAACCAAACAGGAGCTATTGCCTTTTTTTCGTTGAATTTAACCGATTTCTATACGTTTTCAGTTATAATTCAAAAACTGTGTTAGATGGAGGTAAATTTTGAATAGAACTGAGTCAGCTATCAAGAGCTACAATCTCTATATATGACCAGCAGTTTTGACATCTTACCTAGATGGCCGCAAAAAGGAACATGGCTTTAGAATGGACTCTATGAAAAAAAATGTAAATTGTTAAATCTTGAATTACAAATCAAGATAATACTAGCTAAGAATGGTAACTTGGTGGCCAATATGCAAATGTTTGATCATAAATCCGACATTGCAGATCTTAATTAAAATTACCCCTATGGAAAGGTGTTGTATATTTTTTAAATTGTTTCATATACTCAACAACAAAAAAATAATGGACCATGGTTTTCATTTCCATTACAAATGTGTTAAGCTTTACAACACAATTTAATTTGACAAAATCATACAAAAGCCAACAAGTCGTGGTACCTCGTGTCTGATGTTTTCTAGACTGTCAGGTTTGACACTTCAAAAAAGTCTATGGGGTCAACCATCCATCTGTTCATGCCTCTCCGGAAAGCAAAAGTTTCTGAAATTGCATTTTTACCCCAAACATTTATCCGCCTAAAAATCAATTTCCTGTCTGGAACCGATGCAATGAAACCTTCTCATCCACAATGTCTGTGTTCCATGATTCAAACAACGCTGTTAAGTCAAAATGTTTATTCTTAGCACCATACCCTTTAAAATTTTGAAATTGACCAAAACAATAGTGCAAATTCTTGTAGGGGACGAAATTGGCCACTTTTCAACATTTTTAGTGAATCAAAGTCTTTGGACAGTTAGAAAATATAACAACTCGATAAAAATGTTAAAATCATGATTTTTTGCAAAAAAAAATTTTTTTATACTCAAAAAATGAGAGTTTTCGAAAAGTAGAATATATATACATGTGCATATCAAAATAGTAGTGTTTATTAAATATACAAATAGACCTTTTGCATCGAATGTGTATACAGAAATAGATATTTTACCCAAGTTTGTTTTTTTTTTTATCCCGTAAGATGTAGTACAAGAAATCCAAACCACGGTTTTAGAACTTTTTCCACCAAATTATGTAGGTAGAAGAGCTAGGTGGATGTTTCTTGTAAGTTTAAAATTAATAAACACAAAAGTAAGTAGGCAGCTTAAGGAGATGGTGGACAAGGGGATGTCTTTCTCCTTTCTCCCGACCCATTGCTCCTCTCTCCAATACTCTCTCTCCTTTCTTCAGCCCCTTTTTTCTGTCTCCCATTCCGGTCTCCTTTCATTTTCTTCTCTCCCTTCTCCATTTCTCCATTCTCTCGCCCTTTTAACCTTTCTCTCACCTCTTTCCCCTTTCTCCCGCCACTTTTTCCTGGTATCCTTTAACCCTGTCTGCCCCTCCTTAAGAGAGGTTTAGTTTATTTTACACACAAACAAAATTACTACCCTTGGCAGCTCTTGACTTACATCTGGTTACGTGCCATCTGATTTGCTAGCTTTTCACTAAGTGGCAATTTTTTTCTTGATTTTATACGAAAAGTTACCCCAGAAAAAAGGGGGGTGGTCATTTAAAGTTATGGGAGAAATTGCATTGATTTCAAGTTTACGCCAACATAATTGGGCAAACTATGAAACAATTCACAAGTACCACACTCACTTGTTTTAAAACACAAACTAAACTCTTACAGGGAAGTGTAACGGTTTTTTTCTGTGACAAGTTCTTGTATCCGATTATGAAAAAGAATGAAAATGGGGTAAAAGTCAAGGAGACAACATCCCATCTCTAGTTTAAACGACCCAAAACAAAGCATCTAGGGATCACCGTACGGTCTTAAACACAGTTAGGAACCTCACACCATATAGCAAGCCCTACATGTGTAAGTGGCCATAAAACACATTTATGACGGTTAAATTCCGAGTTTGACCCCTCCCCCCTGTTTCTTTCTATCTATCCAAAAAATGGATAGTATGGCAGCACATAGCGTAGCAGTGTAAATAATGACATGTCGCCATTATCAAACATAATATTCCTAATCCATTCTTTGCTTATGTTTTTAAAATCCATAACCAAGTAGTCATCGATACTGAGCTTTCAGTCTTACAGTATTTTGCAATAATATTTACCAAATTGATCGAGCTATCTATCTTGTAGCAAATGCTTAAATCGAGAGGTTAAATAGATCTTTTGAAACATTCATTGTTTGTGACGTATATAGTAATGTTGCAAAACAAAAACTCGTGACAAGTACACAAACTGGATATACGTCTCATGCCTTACAAAAGCTAATGATGGCTTCAGGCTAATCCTACAAAACATCAATCGTTCCAACATACCGCGCATTAATCGCATAAAAAATCAATATGTTTTTTTTCTTTTTTTTTTTTTTTTTTTTTTTTTTTTTTTTTTTTTTTTTTTTTTATAGGAAAACGGCAAAGAAAAAATGGGGGGGTTGACATAAACTGATTTAACCCTGACACTGACTTTTGCCAGGTCAAGTAAGGCTGTCCGGAAGTATTATCGTTGTTTAATTTGTCTTCTGCCTTATCATTTCTTTTAAATTGCCCCGGGGATTACGTTCTGCAGTAATTATTTTAGATATTTCGGGTGCACATCGCTAGTCCAACACTAATTAGCCCGACACTCATTGGCCCGACACTTATTAGTCCGACACTCATTAGTCTGACACTTATCGGAAATCACAATAAATAGTACCACAGATGATTTATATGACAATGAAAGCCCTTGCCACTAAAAGATAATGGTCTAGAGTTCCGATACTAAGCTAGTTTTATGAAAGCAGTGTTGCCATATATCCGTGAATTTTGCTCCTATGATGGGCCGTTGTCAAAATATGCTCAAATGTTATCGAAAATCGTGTAAAGTGGTCTGGTACGTGTTCTTCTTAGGAAAAATTATATCCTACATTGGTTTGTTTTCTGACATATTAGCAGTCGAAAAGCATTTGGTGCCAATTTAAACCATTTTGCAGTGTTTTTGAGTATGATACTACTCGAAGGACACAAAGTTTATGCAAATGTATAAACAATTTCTCTCCCATGTACATGACAGTAATTTTACTTTTCTTCTGTAGGTGCTATACAACGAATTTTAATGAAAACTTACAAAAATTGTAACAAGGGGATCTCAAGGCTGACATATACAGTCAAAATAATCCCAATATTTAAGGGTTTTATTTTTAGCTCACCTTACCCGAACGGTCAGTGTGAGCTATTGCCATCACTTGGCGTCCGTCGTCCGTCCGTCCGTTAATCTTTCACATATTCATCTTCTCCTCTGAAACCACTGAAGCAAATTCAACCAAACTTTACAGGAATGATGTATGGAAGGTCCTTTACAAAGATTGCTCATTTCGTTCCGATCTGATAAAAAACATGGCCGCCAGCGCGGAACTTAGGTTTAACATTGGACCCTAAGGGAAAATTCACATTTTCTTCTTCTCCTCTGAAACAACTGAAGCAAATGCAACCAAACTTTACATAAATGATGTACCAAATGTCCTCCACAAAGATTGCTCATTCCGTTCCGATCCGATAAAAAACATGGCCGCCAGCACGGAACATAGTTTAACATTGGCCCTATGGAAAATTCACATTTTCATCTTCTCCTCTGAAACCGCTGAAGCAAATTCATCCAAACTTTACAGGAATGATGAACTTAAGGTCCTTAACAAAGATTGCTCATGTCGTTCCAATCCCAAGAGCACGGAAGATAGTTTAACATTGGCCCTATGAGAAATTCACATTTTCATCTTCTCCTCTGAAACCACTAAAGCAAATTCAACAAAACTTTACAGGAATGATGTATGGAAGGTCCTTTACAAAGATTGCTCATTTCGTTCCGATTCGATAAAAAACATGGCCGCCATCGCAGAACTTAGGTTTAACATTGGACCATTTGGGAAATTCACATTTTCTTCTTCTGCTTTGAAACCGCTGAAGCAAATTCAACCAAACATTACAAGAATGATGAACTGAAAGTCCTTTACAAAGATTTCTCATTTCGTTCCGCTCCAATAAAAAACATGGCCGCCAGCACGAAACATAGTTTATTTTGGCCCTATGGGAAATTCAGATAAAAAACATGGCCACCATGCAGAACATCGAAAACCCTGCTTCAGAATTTTGTCAGGTGAGCGATACAGGCTCAGTGTCTGAGCCTCTAGTTTAATTTGGTAAGACGTTGATATGATATATTATATGATTCAACATTAAACTATATTCCCCACTGGCAGCTATGCTGAGCCTTTAGGTGTTATCCTCACCTTACATTACCTTGATTACATTAAGGGCTCGACACAGCTATTTTGAATATCATATCTTTTTCAAGATTACCACCGAAGGACTATTGTGACCACGTTTTGATTGAATTGATCCATCGGTTTCAAAGGAGAAGATCTTTGAATCAAAGTTTGCGATGGAAGACAGACGACGGATGACAAGAGCCAACCCTGGCATAGCAAGATGGGCTAAAATATGTCAAAATGCAGTAACGTGGCAAGTTCAAAGGCAGAATATATTATGAAAATGCATTTAGTTTAACTCCCTCCATCGTTGTTTTTCCTTGGCTATTTTTGATAAAATTATTATTCTGATTTCGTTTGGTTTTTGCATTTTAAACATTTATTGAACTTTGGATTTCCTAGTGCTGCTGACGAGGAATTAATTTCTAAAATGGCCATACAGCTCATTAAAATTAATTGCAGTAGGAGTTAACATATGTGTTATGGACTCGTGTTCATTTACTCCATATCCTTTCGTAAAATATTTGAATTCACCGTTGTCCAGTTAATGACCCGCGTTGTTATGAAAATACTGTGTCGGTTTGAGAGAAAATTACCAGTGTTAGCAAAGATCAAGCAAGATGTTCACCTTGAATCAAGTTTCAGTTATTCCAGTACCCTTTACTGAATATAAGCGTTGGCAATAAATGTAGGTGTTTGTCACTCAAATGTATTTAAGCTATGACGAAACCTGCCTAATCTCAAAGATATCATTTGAATTATCTTGTGTAAAAATATTTCAAAGCAATTTATTTTCAACTTTCAGTACAAAAGTGCTTACATTTAATGGCACGAGGTACACCCATTAACTTACTTTTCCATTTGAAAAAAAATGTCTATTGGATTGGAAACACCAAACAAGAGGGAACTATCTGTTGAAATGTAAAACACACACGATAGAAAAAATTGGGGTGGCAAAAGCCATTTTTTTCCATTCTATACTCATAAGTGAAAATTTTACTTTCATTTTAGTAAAAAGCGAGTGTTAAACGGCTAATTTGATTAACATAATAAATACAAAATACTGAAGTTATTGTAAATTGAGATAATGTTAACAAAAATGAAACCAACATGCTCCAATTGAAACAAATTCCGATGACAATGACACTGACTAAATGACATTAAACAAATTACAGATGAAATAAAGAAGAGTAAAGCCGCTTAAATAGTGAAGTATATGATAAATAGTTTATGATATGGCATTTTTCATATCATATCTCATACCATCCCGAGACATCCATATTAGGCCCTCGGGCTGATATTGGTAACTCGGGATGTTACGGCATGTGATACGGATTTTGCCATGTATTATTCCCTATGTATCTACTGATTCATTAATAACATGGGTTATATTGACCAATTGCAAAGTACTTAACTGCATGCACACTTCTTAAGGAGTTTGAGACTTTGGACTCGATTGTATAACGACTCAACCGTAATCAAGGGATAAAATGTAAACATTTGTTGGTGACACGGCCGTACACCGCAGTTTTTTTTTTTCAAAAATCGTTTTACAGGCATTTACAGGTAAAATTGTAGTTTCTGACTATGCTGATCAAAATGTTTGGTACAAAAATAGGCTTTAAACACCCACTTTTGTTTGGTAAGGTGGCTTAATGTGATGTAAAGTTCAATCAAACTTCGATTTTTCAAAGCACTTCAGATTCTCAGTTTGGACATGACGCTAGGTATGGATACTCTTCACTATATTTGGGTTCTGTACAGTAACACAACGTAAAACGAGGTCAAGTGAGTGAAAGAAGGAAAAATGAGATGTCTTCCTAATCCGGCTCGGATGATTCTCCATCTTGTTATGACTCAACAAAAATAGCCGTACAGGTTACAAGACAGTGATAGAGTCGAATATGTATTTTCGGCTTGAATTGAATTCAAATCAATGCTTTAAGACTATTCTCCGATTTTTTCATGTTAGAGACTGCCATTTCATTCAAACATTTATCTGCTATTCTAACTACTTCTCCAAATTCTTTTATTTTGCAAGTGAATTTCAACTTTTTTTTATCTCTTTTTGACCTCTTTTTGCCATTTGAACTTTGAAACTTCCTATTGATCTATTTTACCGGGATGCAATGGAACTATAATGTCTTTAAATGATTTGTATCAACCATAATGCAGATCTAGAGAGCTTTGTGTTTGCATATTCAAAAGAGAATGTCCGTAAGCTCTGTAGTGAAAGCATAATAAACTACGTGTAAACCAACACTTTATTTGTAATATAAAGCAATATTTAACATTTGCCTTAAAATTTCAGTAATTTAATCCGTCCAATTTATATGTGGCTTAAATACAACTGTATTTGTGTGACATAATTCTAAAAGCGATCGGCAGTCAAAATACAAAAAAAGAACAAGCATCATTTGAGGTCTTTCATAAGACATAAGAACTATTGGTCAGACGAGCGACTGCTTGAAACCGTTCCAGTATTTTTTTAGGAAAAGGAAAAAAAACATGTGTTGAACTGAACTTACAAGTGTCGGACTAAAGAGTGTCGGACAAATGAGTGTCGGTCTAATACGTGTCGGACTAATGAGTGTCGGATCAATGAGTGTCGGACTAATGAGATGACCCCGATATTTCCTGTGTTAGAAAAGCATAAAAATCATTTCCATTATGAACAGGTCACTTCCTGTAATAGATGCAGATTCTCTATGAAATTTATTCAGATGTAGCCAAGGGAAAATATGGAATGCTTAATTTGGGATTAAAACTGATTATTCAATCAAGGGGAATTGGAGGACTAAAAATGTATCACTTTTGATTTGGCGTCTGTCTTTTTTTTTCTTTTAACAAAGGGATATATTCAGTGGTTCATGCAATTTTTTTTTCAAAATTCGTCCCCCAGGATAGATCAAAATTCTAGATTAGAAAAAAAAATACATTAGTGAGGAGATCATTCACCAACTTTCATTACACTTAAAGTTTAATACATTTTTCTATATAAAGAGGTGTTTTGGTGCTGATGCCAACAATATCTTTGCTCTTAAAAAACTCATTCAAGGCTATTCCAATTTATTTCGATCTGTAATAACATGTCAGTGAAATCTTAACCAGTACACTGAAATTAATCGAGCTATCCGAAAAGGTAAATAAAATGTTGTGTTTGATTGGACGATTAACGTTCTGAAATATCTTATAATTGATCTTTAGAAAAAAAAACACTTGTGCAAAGCATGCTGACGTACATCTTTCAATGCTTCACCTTGACATGTAATATTAGTTTTTTCTGTTAAAAAAACAAATAAAGCTAACATTAAAATGATAATACAAGTGATGAATACCATAACTAAAAAATTTCAAATTTTTGGGTCAGAAAATGAATTTGCCCTTTGAATTGAAATGAATTTCCTTGTATCAACTCGATGCTGGTCGCAAAGCAGATTAAAAAAATGTTCAAGCTGCTAGCAAGCATCCCCCCAATAAAGTGATGTGTCGTCTTCTTTACTTTCATCTTCTTTAAGCGGATAATGACCATTTACTGGCACCAAAATACATACCTCTAGCGTTTTAAACGCGAAATCAATTATTTAAAAAAGTTATAAGTACTTAAAAGTTCATTCCAGCTTGTTCAAATTTATTAGTAAGCGGACAGAGGGGTGGCTTCTCCTTTCTCCCATTCTTTCCCCTTTCCACCTTTCTCCCGCATCCTTTTCCCTTTGTCACATTTTTTTTATCTTTCTTCATTTTCCCCATCTGTCCCTTTCTCCTTCCTCATATCCCCTTTTTCCCGCAACTGGATGATATCTCCTACCCCTTTCTCCTTCACCCGACCCTCCTTTTTTCCGTTCTCCATTTTCTCCTCATTTTTATCGATCTGTAATGATATATCAATAAAAGCTGAACGAGTGCATCCAAATAAATCGAGCAGACCGAAAGGTCAATAAATTGCTGTTGTGAATGGATTGACGATAACGTTATAAAACATCTTATACGTGATCTTTCGAAAAACACACCCGTGCCAATCATTCAGACGTACATCTTTCATTGCTTCACGCGACATGTTACATGAGGTTTTTTTTATTTGATTTGTTAAAGAGCAATTTGAAAGTTACAGGGAGATAAGAAAAAACAAAACAAAAAAACAAAGAATACAGATAAAATGGTCACGCTAGTAATTAATACCATAGCATACAATTGTGGGGTACCTGTGCTTTCAATTCAAATATTTGTTGTATTAATTCTATGTTGTCCGCAAAACGCGGAGCTAACCCGATACGGCAGAAAAAATTTCTAAAGAGTGGAGCTATTAAAGTAAAAATGTTCAGAAAACTCGGAGCAATGTTTTTCAATAGAAATTCGTGGATCTTCGTGTCGTTGAGCAAAAGTCCTTCGTGTTTGGTTTAAGGCATGACAGGGTCGCTGAATTTGTTTGTGCTGGTTTTCTCATATATTTACTGGATATTACACATAGTGCATATATATAATTTTTGATAACGATGACACTTTTTTTTTCATTCATTACATTTGTAAAATAACAAATTGATACCGGGTTCTTTGATACATAATTTACGTTACTCTCCCTGTATGCCTTTACGATACGTCAATACGTATACGCCTTTGAATACGCCTTAGATGCAACATCTCTAGTTACAAGTATTGTGGCAATATTACCGCAACACTGAAAAATAAGGAAGGTTGTTCCGGTAATATTGCCGCATCGATGTTGTTATCCTTTTAATATGATGCAATATATAACCGCAACAATGTTTCGGGTGATATTGACTAAAAACTAATTTACATACGAATTCTAATACAGCCGCAATATTACGGCAACTTGTCACCAAAATTTTACCGCAACATTGCGGTAATATTGCCACAAGATATAGCCAGAAGGCCTGAATTTTGGTAAGGGAAACATTTTCTTTGAATTTTTACGACTATTAAATATAATTTACTTTTATTTCAGACAGATATTTCAGAGATATATATTAAGTCTGAAATGCAAAAATGACCTTCTTATCAAGGACTACAATTTCTACATTCAAAATGTGTGTCCGCCAGTTCGGAATCTCTTCCAAAATGGCCGTCACAGGGGAACATAATTTTGCATTGTACCCTATGGCCACTAATATTTGAATATCTTCTTAGAAACAGTAACATCTGGTAAACATCTGGTAAACTGATGTATAGTACGAATAATAATGGTCTTCTGGTGACAGTGAAAAACATCAGGTACCAGGTGAGCGATATAGGCACAGGTTAGCCTATAATAGAGATAAAGTATAAATCTGCACCATAAAAATCATTGACAGATGTAAGATTGGCATCAATGTAATGACACAGATCAGAAGATTTCCTACAAATAATGAAATTCCATATATTTTTATGAGGGAAATTAGCCTAGTTCAGGTTTTTATATACCTTTCAGTTTACTATAATTAGAAAATTACTTATCAATAAGCATAGGAATTTTAAGAATGTATTTTGGCGTTCTGCAGATATAGAGTCCACACTTTTTTTAAAGTCTTTTATTTATATTTAGTCTGAATTTGTTGCATTTGTTTTATTGGACTACATTGTTAAGAATCAAAACATTACATGTACCTTGTCCACAGTCTTTATCCGTTAAGACATGACCAATTGCCCCTGTATTGAATTTATATCATGATTGTATTCTGAATAGCCCTTCATTGAAAATGATGAAGAAGAATGAAATAATGCCATACAAACGATATGAAACACAGAAAATTTGATGATCATAAATATACAATCCTACATATTTGTGGTCACAATCCAGTCAAAATATTATCTTAAAAAGTGTTGCAGCTAGTATTTTCTGAATAACTCAAAGATGTAATGTGTTCTTAAGCATGTGAGAATTAGCAATATGCCTAACTGTGTCTCTTACAATTCAAGATTCATATACGAGCAAGGCCATTATATGAAATTTTCTGTTTGTGAACGTAAAAAGGGAGTATTTTGTCCTTTTCTTGCATCTACCAACACTCTTCCAACCTATCCGTTCGACTTTAAAATCTGTTACTTTGACGACCATGTATTTTACGGAACGCTTTGGTATTCAATAACCGATGGTGATAATTTAAACGCTTTCTTCGCGGTTTTTGGCGTTGTTTTGACGTTCTGTTACGCGGTTAATTATTTGATGCTTATGTTTACCTTGGATGAATCTTAAGCCTTTACATGCCTTAGTTTGTTATATATTGTCGTCGACGCATTTTATTGTGCCAAGTGTATGTTCACGTTAAGGTGTCTCAGTGGTATTATTCCGCCATTTTTGTCTAATAATTGTTCATTTAGGTTTCATTCATTAAGAAATTTAACAAAATAGTTATTTAAAATGAAAATGTGTTTAAAATTCATATTCCTAATCATTTTTATAACATTTTCATTACAAAAATATGAGTTAAAACACATGAGCTTTAAATCTGTTGCTGGATTTATAGAACACAGAAATTATTCAAGGGAGATAATTTAATAAAATATTTTTACAAAGATATCACTAGAGAAATTAACATTTTGCAATTTTTCTCTCTTATTTCAACGGTGACCCCTAATTTTTATTTTTTATATGTAAACTACATAATGATAATTAAACACATGCAAAGTATTAAAAAATTCTATAATAGATTTTTCAAACTATCCACTCATATGATCATTTTCCCTATCATTTCTATGTAAAATCCTGGTTTTTCCAATTTCAGATTTTGCGCTTAAATGCACGGTGACCCCCAAATTTTATTTAACATTTTGAACAATAATACAATTATGTTTCACCTTAATTTCGGATTGAACTTGTCATCGAATAGGCAAGTTGTTTTTCATTTTCTTAAGATGGCAAATTGTTTATCCGATGAAAATGGAATAAAGGAATTCCTTTTTAGCAATGAATACATAGTTAAAGAGCTATTGTTATTTCGATTTGCAATCAAACACTAATTTTCTAATTAGAAAAAAAGCATTTTTTCGATAATTGTACACTGTATCATGGAGTATTGTGATAATAATACGAAGCACAAAACATAAGTAAAATTACACAAATGTATGTGATTATTCCACTATATAATTATAACTTGACTAATAATGAATTTTCATTGGCCAAGACACGTGACTGTGAACAAAACATCGTGTCTCCCGCTGAACGTCGTGTCTAAATATCATATTCCCCTCATTCGAAATTCTCTAGATTTTAAGAGTTATCACAGTAAAGAGGTGTTCCGAGTTTATATGGTTAGGAAAAGCTCACTGGCGCCTATCCAAGAATTTTAACTGAATAATAAGGTCTCAACAACACAGTTTTAATTATTTTCATTTGTGTTGTTATGTCAATTTCAAAAATCAATATAACAAATTTATTTCGGCAACGACATTGCCTTTTCTTACTGTAGTGTACTTTTAAATCTTGGGTCCTTATTACGCTATTATAATTTCACCGATCGATGTCAAAGATGCAGCGGCTTTCGGATATAGGATGATTCAGGCGGAGTTTCAAGAAAAAAATGATTCCAGATGAGTTTTTGCTAGTTTTTTGTAAAGTTTGCCAAAATTCTTCAAGATAATGAACATATTTTCAGATAAGATCGAGGGGAGGTAGAACCCGATACAACCTTCAATGATTTGTACATATTAAACTTAGTAGTGGAATAAAATATTTATTTCCCATCCATGTGGGAGATATGAAGATTTGTTTACCCTCGGGAAATCATATTTCCCTCAGGCGATGCCTTCGGGAAATATGATTCCCTCGGGTAAACAAATCTTCATATCTCCCACATGCATGGGAAATAAATGTATAATATTACTTTTAAAATGCAAACAGTGAAAGAAATAAACCAGTACTTTCAATTATTATAATACCCAAATTATGTAACAACGGCAGTAGAATACCGAAGGAACAAAGCACAAGATTACACAAATCAAAGTCCAGAGACAAGGCAAAAGCAAGAACACCAAAAGACGGAAGACCAAAGACACCACATGCCCACAAAACACACGAACGTTACATATACAACACAAAAAACTAAAGCACTAACAGTGTGAACTCTCAATAAACAAGAGTGACATCAGGTGCCCCGGAAGGGTAAGCATGTCCTGCTCTGCACACAGCACCCGTCACACGGCCAGTGAGGCATATGTTTTGAAAGATCTGTTAGGTTACTGATTGATTATTGTCATTTTCTAACCCTGAGACAAAACCAATTGAGAGCCATGGTACGTGTTACTTCTCTAACCCTCAAACAGTACCAAGGTGAAATTTTGAAAAGCCTTTGTAATCACTTAAGTATTCAAACATGGACGAGGACAAATCCGTACCACAAACATTACTGACGAAGACAAAACTAAAATTTAACAAGACAACACTGAAAACTAAAGCACTGACAGTGTGAACTCCCATAAAAACCGAGAGCGACATCAGGTGGTCCGGAAGGGTAAGCATGTCCTGCTCTGTGCACAGCACCCGTCACACTGTCAGTGGGTCAATTCAGGGTAAAGTCGAAACCGGTAATGTCAAATCAGGGAAGACGCGAATCTAGCTGAAAATGTCAGTTTTTATTTGTGACACTGACATTTCATATCTATCTATGATGTCGTGGTGACGGCCATAGAATTTCTGAAGGGACGAAAGTAACAAAGGCTGAACATATCCCTGACTCAGCAGTTTTTGTGACAGTGCTTTTGCTCTTTCCACAAAGTCACTGTATGTACTGCACGCTCTACAGTAACGAATTAATTGTGAAATATATACTCCATATGCTGGGGATGCAGGTATATTGCTGCAGAGAAAGGGAAAGTTCACAATTGGAAAGTCAAAATCATCACGTTTGTCATATAATCTAGATTTCAGACGTCCATGTTCGTCAATGTACAACAAAAGGTCAAGGTATGAAGCAGAATCGGGTGTATCGGTTGTCTCTTTAATTTCAAGTTCACTGGGGTAGATACGATGTAAATATTCTTTAAATTTTGGGTTATTAAGAGAAAGTACATCNTGTTTTTGTTTCTGTTGTATCAGCCCTTGTAAAAACTTTGCTTCATACGAAAAAAGGAAAAGGTCAGCTAAAAGTGGCGCACAATTTGTTCCCATAGGAATCCCTATTGTCTGTTGAAAAACACGGCCTCCACATTCAACAAAAATGTTGTCGATCAAAAATTCAAGCATCTTAATCACGTCATTTTCACTGTATTTCTTGTTTGACTCAGTGTGGTTCTTTACAAAATATGTTTTATCTTTTCCTATTACCAGATAGGAATACCTGCGTTCTGAGGTTTTTGTGCAGAAACATTGATGTATCAGATCGGAAATTACTGTTTTAAGTTTATTATGGGGAAGAGTTGTATAAAGGGTAGAAAAATCAAAAGTTTGAATGCTATTGCAGTATGCGAGACTGTTTGAGGAGAGCTGTTCAAGGAGATCTTTGGAATTTTTAAGAATCCACATCTGATTCACGCCGCTCGTGGAATAGGCTTTTTCGCAGTAGCTTTTTAGACCATCTCTAACTGCAGTCAGTAAAGTGGTAAGGAGTTTGGATAGGGGCTTAGTGGTGCATCTGGCAGATCCTGCAATGAATCTCTGTTTGTAGGGATTCTTGTGAAGCTTAGGCACCCAGTAAATATAAGGGAGATAACTGTTATTCTCATCAACTTTGATACCGAATGATGCTAACACAGAAGTGTGATTTGTGATTATCTCGTCCCTTGATAATGTAGTTGGGGAATAAGTAGGATTGCCCGATGAAGTGTCAATATCCATCTCCTTAACAAGACAGTCTAAATAGTGTTTCTTGTGTTCAAAGTCAGAAGGGCAAAAAAGGGATTAAAAAAAAACGTAATAAAAAAAAATCGATCATGTATATCTAAATAATTTTTAATGGACCACTAATAAAATAAAAGCATGGAAACTATTTAATAAGCAGACAAATCTTTATTAACACTGAAGATTTTTTAATTTTTCCATTGTATTAGAACACGCCTAACGGGTCTTCCATTACAAGTGTACATGCTACTGATCCCGACAATGGAGCCGGAGGAGTTGCTACATTTCATATTATTGTAAGTACAAACTAACGACCGTACAAGATTACCCTGCACAAAATGGTAAACACATTACGGTAGTTTGTTGAAAAGTGAACGGGAACATAAATTCTTATGGTATGATCGTCTTAATAGAATTACATTAACAATAAAGGGATATGGAGTAAATTCAAGTGTGTCAAAGTTTCTCTACATACATGGTAAACTGATAATGAAAAACACGTTTTTTGGGGGTTTTTTTTTGCTAAAAAAATGTGTTTGAAGTGAAGCGATGTCGAAGCAAAGTGAAAATGTACATAAAGTATATAGATATTCGTCATACAGTCTGGGTAAAATATCATACCTGTCAACTTTTGAAAATCTCCATTGGGGTTTTTATGCGCGACATTCTTTTTCAGGCGTGTGAGATTTCGCGGCGTTTTGCGCGAAGGTTTTTTTTGTCTAAAACTTGATGATCTTTTTTATCAAATACAAACATCTAGGGTTATAGAAGACCTTACTTTTTATTAAGGGAGGCAAGACACCCTTCTTTTATTGTGTTTTGGGCATTTTTGTTGGTCCTAAATATTTTTGGTCAAATAAATCAGTGGTGAACTGTTTTGAACCATTTACAGTTGACTGTCATTTTGATTTTTATCTATTTTGCTGGTATTGGGAGACATCTTTAAGTTACTTTTTGAATTGACATGCAAATTAAAGCATAACATATAGTTAGGCAGTTAACCCAGTGACCGCCTTATTAATCAAAGCTTAAAAAAGTTCCGTCTCATACGATAATTAAAAAAGTTATTTAATAGATATTTGTCCCTTATTGAAAAATTTGATGTTTCGATCCGAACTCTTGATTCAAGATTCTTTCTTTACTTAAAACTGGGATGATCTTTTTTGAACTGTCTACAACCTTTAAATGGCAATTGCAGTTTAGTTGCTACCGGACACTACTGCAATTGAAAGGGTGGTTTGGATAGCCATAAAACCGATTTAACCCACCATTTCTTTTGAAATGCCTGTACCAAGTCAGGACCATTGAGGTGTACAGTTGCTTGTCGGTGCTTTTTTTTTATCTGTGTTTTCTTGTATATTGCACTGTTATTCTAGTTTTGTCTTTGTCGATGATGTTTCCGTTGTGATATCTACAAAGAGATGAATATATGTTTTTAAACTTTCACTTCGGTTGTGTTTGCGGGTTAGAGAAGTAACTTGTAACATTGATTTTATTGGTTTTGTCTAAGGGTTAGAAAATGACATTTACAAATCAGTCACCCAAAAGATTTTTCACAATATTATCTTTACTTAGTGCTGGGATAAACATTTCACTGACTTACGATCTGCGATTTCAGACACTGCCGCATTGGAAGGGGAGGTTTCGCTCGTCATAAAACCCTGTTTAACCCACAATTTTTTTTGAATACATTGGAAAACGAATACCGAAGCAAGAAATGATTGTACCAAATCAGGACCTTTGCGATTGACAATTTTGATTTGTTTTTTTGTCTCATGGACTTCGGCTGGTGACCACTCTGTTCGGTAATTTTGTTATTACCCCATTTACTATATATATAGTTTCTACAACGAGAACTAAGTTGATTATGAAACTTCTCACATCGAGTTAAATAAATTTTGCAAATGTTTGAAACCGAGGCTTGCCGAGTGTTTAAACATTTGAAAATTTATTTAACAAGATGTGAGAAATTTCATAATTAACGTGTTTAAGTTGTTAATATGTTTCTCTAATGACATAATGGAAAACACCGAGGATAATGTTCCGAATAGATTTGGCGGGAAATTCCACGCGAGTTGTTCTCTCACTAGAGACGAGAAATATAGTCTCTAACATTGTTTCCAGTTTATTACGTATATTTCTCACATCGAGATAGTTAAATTTTCACATTTTAAAGTTCGAGGTTTATCCGAGAACTTTAAAATGTGAAAATTTAACAATCGAGATGTGAGAAATTCGTAATAAACCTGAAAACAATGTTAGAGATTGTTTCTCTAATTTCTACTCAATTTATTTGAAGTAAAGCGTTTTCCGTAGTCTCCAGTCTTAAGTATGCCGCCATTTTGTTGCTATCATCGTTGCTATGTGTATCATTGCGCAATTCACTGAAAGGGGTGTTGAATATAATAGTTTTGATAAAAATGTCATATTTTCAGTAAATTGAGTTATCTTGGTCATAAAAATGCAAAAACCGTTTCGCTAGACAATGATGCAGGTGTTAATTTCATCAACATCCGGTTGCACTATTTCTAAAAACTGACACGAGAAACTTACATGATTGACCAATCGCCAACTGAGATCAAGTAACTCCCATGTTGATTATCATTTCGATAACTCACTAGTCAGGAGGTGTTTAAATTTGCTAGAAATTAGAGAAATATTTTCATTACACCGGTCAGGCGTTGGTTAGATTTGCTAAGAATTAGAGAAAACATTTGATCAAATGAATCAAGGACAATCAGTATGGGTTCTAATAATATAGGTGAGCTTATAGATTCGGAGGGTTTTTAATATTTCGACTTATGTGGTCTTGACAATCCACTGGTAGCTAGTTAAATATTTTCAATGTCTTTAATCATTCTTTGAAATCAATTCAGGACCATAGTAGTTGACAGTTTATTCAGTGGTTTACTTCTGCTTTTTTGTCTTGTTGATTTTGGCTCTTGACATTTCTCACCGAAATTTTGCAATTACATTATTTGGAATACGTCTAGTTTTCCAGTTTCTCCATTTTGACTTTCACTTTGACGAAGATTCTTACGGACTAGACGTAACGATTCAGATTATGGCGTAATCAGATAACAACTATACAAAAAACGTTAGTATAATACCGAAGGAACAAAACACATAATTAATACTCTATGGTCACGGGTCAATTATATCGGGAGTATAAGTTTTAAATTTACCTACAAGACAGACAATTAAGCCACGCCCAACCTGTTCAATAAATTTGAGTAATACATAATTCTAATGTAGTTTGTCAGTATTCCTGTTATCTGATTGGTTAATTGAATAATTTTCAAGGTATAGATTTCACGATTCTAAACACGATTCCTACGCGTTTGTTTATGAAATAAAATGGAGGCAATACACATCGCTTTAACTTCTTTGACTGATTGTAAACGTTCGGCCTGTGATGACACCTGTTGAATGAGATCCACAAAATCGCGACGAGGAGTTGCAACAAGTATGATCTTTTTACATAAATAACAGAGAAACTCCGTAAGCAGATATCGATTGGTGTCACAATAGCGCCCATGCTACAAACAATTCAAATGTCATCTTCGATACCAAAAACCATTGCCATTAAAAAGTTGAACAGGAAGTTTTGTGAACATTCACAAGCGTGGACTAACATTCAACAAAAGCAGACCTACCCGCACAGCCAGTCCAATCCCCTAAAGCCAGTCAATTCCCCCAACACACTCTTTTTCTCTGCGAATGTTTTACGAAAATCCGTTGCTTTCTTCTCCAACTGCAGCAGATATTTTTTCAGCCATTAAAAGTACAGTTAGCTAAAACAGCTTTTAATTCCATTCCTTTATTCATACTTGTAAATTTATGTAGTTTCAGAGATGATAATCCGACAAATGTCCAGAGTTAACATTTTGAATTAGAAATTAACCCATGGACATTTCCAGACGTTTAGCCTTCCAACTCAAGCATAATATTATTGCCATTGAAATCGTTTGAAATCTGTAAATATCCTTACAATGATCCATTTGATTTGGCCGTGCCTCTGAATGTCCTATCATGAGGCCTAAAGAAAATTCTACTTCCTACGAATCGTGTTGACATCTCCGAGACCGAATACACAACTGATGGAGTTTAACGCTTTTGACAAGTAACTAACCGTCTGTTCAGCTGTTACTAAACATTCAGCAGAAAACAACTCACATGCCAAAATTATGCTACCATATATTCGAGTCTGTTAATCCTCAATAAAATACAAATTTCCTTTCTCTCTGACTGACAGTCGGAAAACCTGTTTCTTGGCGCCATATTGCTTGGTACAATGACAAGCACTTTTTGTTTTAAGAAATCGTTCATGCCAAGTATTTTATTATTGTTTTGAAAAAAATGAATCATTTTATATTGCATCATTTAATTTCAGGTTTTATTTAAAATCTATTTGAAAATAAATAAATTATTGTTTATCATATATTGGGACTATATTTTCCGTGGAGTAATATTGAAATTCGTCCATCTGATGTTGATTTCAATAATTTTTAAGGTGTCTGCAGGGTATTAATTTCCTATTGTAGAATTTTGTAAAATTTTCTGTGTAGAAACATAATTGTATTATTGTTCAAAATGTAAAATAAAATTTGGGGATCACCGTGCATTGAAGCGCAAAATCTGAAATTGAAAATTTCAGGATTTTACATAGAAATGATAGGGAAAATGATCATATCAGAGGATAGTTTGAAAAATCACCGTTGAAATAAGAGAGAAAAATTACAAAGTGTTAATTTCTTTAGTGATATCTTTGCTAAAATATTTTTTCAAATTATCTCCCTTGAATAATTTCTGTGTTCTGTAAATCCAGCAACAGATTTAAAGCTCATACGTTTTGGCTCACGTTTTTGTAGCGAAAATGTTATAAAAATGATAAGGAATATAAATTTTAAATACATTTCAACTTTCTTATCATTTTAAATAATTATTTTGTCCAATTTCTAAATTATTGAAACCTAAATGAACAATTTTTAGACAAAAATGGCGAAATAATACCACTGAGACACCTTAATGTTATAAACATCATTAAAATCTGCAACTACATTAGAATGGAGATAACTGTATTGTATTTGAAGATTTGAAGGCATCAGTTGGGGATTTGATGGTCGCATATATCTGTTTATTGGCTCCGCTAACGCGTCGCCAGTCTACTCAATTTGCGACCATCAAATCCCCAACTGATGCCTCCAAATCTTCAAATACAATACAGTTATCTCCTAAATAAACGTCCAGAGACAAGACAAAAGCAAGAATACTAGAAAATGGAAGATGAAAGAAACCGCACAACGATAACAATCTATCACAACACTAAGCACTAAAGCACTAACAGTGTGAACTCTCAAACATACAGAGTGACAGCAGGTGCTCCCGGAAGGGTTACCTTGTCCTTCCCTGCATACACCAACCGTCATACAGTCAGCGAGGCATTTATGGCTTTGAAAGATCTATTTTCAACTGATCAGTCAACGTGATTTTCTAACTCGTAGACAAAATCAATTAAAACCGTAGGTACGTGTTACTCCTCTAACCCTAAAACAGTACCAAGGTAAAAATTTGGAAAACTTAGAATTTCTTTAGGATTCAAACTACAAGGACAAATTGGTACCTTAATCATTTCAAGCAAAGACAAAACTAAAATTCAACAGTGTTGTATACAAGACAAAACTAAAAACTAAAGCACTGACAATGTGAGCCCCATTAAAATCGGGGGTGCATTCAGGTGTTCCGAAAGGGTAAGCATGACCTGCTCTGTATGCAGCACCTGTCGCACTGTGTGTGAGTCAAATGACCGGAATTCTCCCTTAATATGTTTGAAGGATCAAAATGTCATCTCTCGCAAGATTGTCAGATATTTTTTATGAAGAGATTGTATCATTTTAGAGAACAAATACTAATAGTTTTGTTGACAAATTAACCCTAATGCAAAAATATTGTTTTTTTTTTTGTTTGTTTTTTTTTTGTTTGTTTGTTTTTTTTTTCTTTAGAAAAAAAATATTGTTTTATTACATGGACTCAAGCACGGTTTTTTTATAACCCGCTTTAGTGGACGGTATATAGTGATCATGATGTATGTCCGTCCGTTCGTCCGTCTGTCCGTCCGCCCGCCATATGGTACCTACTTTGTGGCGACAACTCCTCCAACTTGATGAAATTTACTGAAACTTTCACAAAATGTTAAGCAGATATTGCCATTGTGCACCAGCTATTTTAAAATCTTATTTAATTTTTGTCTGGAATCAATCAGGGAACGGGGTTACGATATTAATGAGCTGTGCTCACAGATTTTCTTGTTTATTAAGGGGTTAAAGGAAGTCGTATTTATTTTTGAATTGAATAATTAGATATTTTGACATAGAAATAAAATCAACAGAAAACAAAAGCGTTGTATAGATAACTAAGGTATGCCCGTGGGCTGTACGGTAAAAACAAACTAAATATACGTTTTTGCAAAATTGTTATGTCAGTTGGAACCGAACCGTCAGTCTAAAACGAATAATTCAAAGACAATGGCAATAACGAAAAAAAATCAAGATCAAAGACATAACATGAGTAGAAATAATAATTTTTTTTAAAGAAAATGCATGGAGCTTGCTTGCTTTAAAACACGAATTTACAGGGATACGAAAGTAAAACCCAATTTTTCAATCGTTTTTGTTTCTTTGAGTTAAAGACAGATTTATATGATTGCCAATTGTATGTGAGGATTCCCATTTTTGCCGAATGTACTTCAAATGTTTGCTTCGACTTAATCTGCACTGCGGATAAATAAATGGTCGAAATGGCCGTCTGAAGAATGTAAATTTCCTACAATTTTGCATTTATGATTAAAACAGATAAATTTTATGTCTTGGTGTGAAACAGCAGCTTTGCTACCATCTAATAAAATCAAATATAGTCAAAATTTGTTTGCATTCAAAATCCATTTTATGGGTTCCACGGAGATTGGAATTTAAAGTATAGCTCCTTTCAATTGGACTACTCTAACCGACATTTAAATTGCGTTAATTTAACATATTTAGGTAATATTAATCATTCTAATGTAAAAATTATTCTGCTTTTGTTATTGTTATGTCACATTTTCTTGGCTGTCACACTAGTTTGGCTGATATTATCTCAGAATTCGCTGTACATCTTAGCCCCATTTCAGTCTTGGACTAGAGCACGTTGAGGCCATTCGAAAATTCCCCGGTAGTATTAAGCCCTGTTTAAGATTTGAAGATGATGAAGTGGCTCGTAAAAAGTCAATTTTTAATCCCTTAGATGCATCAAAGTTTTGACACTGGATAGAAAAAATGACTAATAAACATGGGACCTAATCTGCTCATTAAAATTCTGGTTTAATCCCCGAATACGTAAAAAATGTTGGGTGAAAAGTCTTCCATATAAAAATCGTTTTTATTTTCGAAATCAAGCAAACAAAAAATATAACTATGCGCATTCCACGGACAATATGATTTTAAAACGAATACATAGGCAAACGAATACCGAAGCAAGAACAAGGAAAGGGGAAATTCTAAAATCATAAATCCAAAATCACGGCAATTCACAGCAACACGAATTGAGACAACATTACAAAGACATAACAAATAAACAAAAATGAACAAAAACGCCACAAATTAAAGCACTAGCAGTGTGAACCCCTATAAAAACTGAGGTATAACTGACCATACTGGGGTTTTCAAGTTCCAATGATTTAAGCTTGAAGCGTGCATAAAATTGACCTTGGCCCATTCAAATGCTGAAGGAAACTACATTATTCGCTTTTGTAGAAAGCTACAGCTATTGAAGGGAATGAAAATACATGTAATGCCCTTCTGTTGACCGAAAATATGATTTTAAACAGTTTAAATGGAGTGAAAAATCGTTATATGACAGTAAACAAATGGAATAAGCACATATATTTGGTTGATTGCAAGAGTACGGCATATTTGAGAGGTGATTTTTATTTATATACAAAATTAAGAAATAAAATTAATTACGTTTTGATTCGGGTAGGGTGGTTTTAAAATATTTTATGCTTCACTAGAGAAAGTAAAATGTCGATCTTCAATATGCGAGCTTTAGCGAGGATGTCAAAATCGAAATTTTACCGTTGAGAGTGAAGCAAAACCTGTCTGAATAAGAATGCATTACTGCAATGAAATTTCTGTAAAATCTTGGAATATATAAAATGGCATGGAATCTCGGGAAAGTTTGATAAACGCTCGTTGGTTAAATAGTCGCGTGCACGTTGAACCAACGGCGGCTGAGAATTTGAAAACATATTTTATCCACTATGGATGCTAACTTTAGAGACGTGGCTGTTGTGTCGGCTAGCCTGAAAAAATAGTAAAAACGTCTCTCCTTCCGTCCAAAAATTAAAAAAAAATGCACCATTTCAAGAAATAAAAATAATAATCGCAATTATTCTGGATATTATTATTTTTGAAGGTATTTCACTGTAATTTTCTTCTTGTTTTTGGTCCGCTGCAACTGCTGTGAAAACTACAGGACATAACATTTCAATGTTTGCATAAAATATTGGTTTCATTACAGCATTGAGTTAGATACGACTTTTTCAATTTGAGAAGATAATTTTAAAGCACGAAAATTTTACTTTCCAAATGTGAAATGTCGTGTCTGGCTTGATACAGGTATTGTTCAATTTGTTTTTCTTATGATCTGAAGGTGCTACTTAAAACAAACATGGTCCTGTCTGCTTCAATTGCAGAAAAAGAGGTACATAGATTACCACCCTGACCACACCAGTTCCTCCAAATCGAATTTAACGTCCTCCGACATGGATACACGTGCGAGGTCGTGCCATTCTTTTAACACAACAGTGTGCTGATACAACTTTTTGCACTAGACACCTTGTACTTGGCAGCATTTTTGCGGTATTCCATAAACATGCGCATGCATTGTTAGATGAACATTAATATCAGTTGTGGGACCTTAAAAGTAAGGGCCGCATACCCATCTACTTTCAGTAAAGGAGTTCGCTATTTCTGTCAGCGTAAACTCGGGAACATTAAAAGACAGATGAAGTGTAAGGGCAAAATGTTTGCTTTGTCATCGCAGAAATTTTTTACCGCAACTGTGTGGTTGGTATTTTTTAGTTGTTGACCATTAAAGTTTTTCAGTTTCCGTCAATGATCAGTACTCTTAATTGGCATGTCGTAAAGAGACCTGGAATCTTCACCATTGAACTTAGGTGACATATGTTACATTTTTAAATTGTCAAAGTCAGCATTTATAAAAAATCTGTAAAGGAATAACGAAGCAACTTGGAAGCGGAAATTCTTAAATAATCCAAAAAGATAGCAATTCAGATGTAACACAGATGAGACAAAGAAAAATAATGAACGGGATCGTTACCAAACTAAAGCACTTAGAGAGTGAATTCCACAAAGCTGGAGGTATTAGAATCGATTCAATAGATCTGTCCCCACCGTCACCTTGTTATGTTTATATCTTTTGTCAGCTTCTGTGTTAAAGAAACCACAATGTCATCAAATGTTGAAGGCAACAGACACAATATTGTATACATTCATACACAATGTAGCATTGTGTCATCTTTTTACAAAGGAATTGTCAATTATTTATATAGAAGCAACCAATGAATCAGTCACAACATCACTGCATTTGATTTGTCAAGAAGATCAGGTAGGGATACATTTATTAAATCGGCTCTATTATGTTTTCCGGGAGTTCAGCATGTATTGCTCTACGCATGGCATCCGTATTAAATAAGAATGCTTATAATCAAAAGACGCAACTTTGTTTAATATGGGTAAAAAAGATTGGATGAGTTATGGGATTTTTTTATTTTTTGGTGACTTTTTCTGTTTTGACGTTTTCACTCGGTACCACTATTAGGGGGCTCGTAGATGTTTTGCCTCGTATAACAGCACCCTTGTGTCTGAGACCATCAATAAATCACGCAGAAACGTTCAGCAAAATAGTTTAGGATCTCATCACTGTTGTTAATTTGGACAACAAACATTCTACATATTCGCGGGAAAGGTAATTATTCATTCTAAATTAGATGAAATATTGGACGAAACCTGTAGCCTTTGAGTTTTAGCTTAAAAAATGTTAAAAATGCTCTCAGTGTTGTTGTTGATGTCTTCATTACTATAAAAACAGAAATCATCATCAGTGACATTACAATCCCGTTCAACAAAATAATCTATTATTGGATATCATGTATGTCTCTGGTTCCTATAGTGGTATATTTCTGTAGACCAATGATAGGATGTTGTATCTGTTTCGGAGGAATCTTTGTTCTTCTCAAGATCCACATTCTTTGCTGTAGTGAATGCAATTATTCGCTAACTCCATTCTGTGTTTGTCGTTGTATTGGCTGACTACTGTTGTTGATCATAAGACCTATGATCAGCAACTTGATCAATAAAGTGCTCCTGGGACTTACGTTATGTTTCAAAGACCAATCATGTGCTTCTAAGACTTGATATGGATCTACGACTAAATGAATTGCTTCCAATACCTATGATATGCTGCTTATATTTATGATATGCCTCTACAACAAGTGATATGCTTGATTTGATTTGTAATTTGGACCTTTTTTGGCGTTAATAAATGGGCGACAAGTTAATTGCAGTCTTTTTTTCTTTTTTCTAGTATCTGTACGTAAATTAAAACAGCTTGTATGTTAACAAGACTCCAAAATTCTTAAACTTCCCTGTGAACATTCTAGAATAACTTTTTTTTCTATGGGAATGAATATCGTTACTCCAGATGTTTGATGGCTGTCAATTATTTCGTTGATGTTGCATTGTTTCAATCTATGGAACCTCGGAGAAATCTTGTATTGAATTTGGACTTTTTTACTGGCAACAACAAAATAAGACTCTGAAAGCTATTTCAAGTGATAAGACAATGCTTACTTTCTGAAGCATTTGGTTATGTTTTTTTTCAACTGTCAGTGTTTTTCTTTTGCTCTTTCCTTTCTTATTATTAAACATTGATTTTCTTGAGATTTGGTATTCACAATCAGAAACTAACTTACTCCTGGCGATCACCCATAGAAATTTGCTTATATCGTAATATTTGGTGAAATCTGTTTTTATAGGTGCAGTTCTTAAACATAATTAAGTGCTTCTGGAATAAAGCAAAGAAGCTTTCATAGGACACTGAAATAACCATAAACAAGATTGACTGCTCAAATTTTCGCTTACAATATTTCACACAAAAAATACAAACGCTTTTGACACTTAACTTAAACAAGGAAAATCATATTACATTTGCCACAGAATTAGCATAATCGCTTTGCAAGCAATGTAATATGAACACCAATATAGTTGAAAAATTCTCACCTTGTGATTTCTGAAGCGGGTTTGTTTAAATATTTTTGGTAACCTCCCACAATTAAATTATCTATTAAGAGAATAACCTAAAATGTTTTTCGAACATATTAGGATCCATGACAAAGTCCTAAATGTTATTTCTGTTTTGTCCGTTATTTGTGAAATTCTCAATTATGAAATAGCTGTTGAGCTATCCACCTCCGTAAACAAGATAAAGCGTATGATTCATTATACATTGAACTAAATGATACATAGCAGATTTTTCTTCAAAGGTTTTTAACAACCACACATAGATAAAATAGTATTCTTAGCCATTTCCCAATCAGAAAACTTCAAACATGTCTGCTTTTGTTTATTGAAATAATTTTATTATAAAGGTCATATTTTATGAAGCGGAGAACGGGGAAGAAAGCTTACTAATTGTGGGATTTACTTCTTACAGAATGAACTATGTAGTTGTCGAGTTCTGAAATTGACAGGAGGAACTGCGAAAACGTAAAATAGCCATATGCAGCAACCATACAATTTAAGTGTAATAAAAAGATTTTAAAAAAAGAAATTGTAAAGTGAGTTGCAAAGAGATGTAAATTCACACTTTGAGCCGATGTTCCGAAATATTGACCATTTGATTGTTAATTGACAGCAGTGTATGTGGATCAAATGATTGAGAGCATTGTCCTGGGAAGATTTCATATTTGGTTGGATAGTTTTATCTAATCAAATATTAAATCTGATGTTAGTGCTGTCAATCTTTTTTTTCTGAATACACGGTTTGAGTTTTTGCTGTCAATATTGCAACGGCCAATCGAATACCAAAAATATCATTTCTCAAATAGATTCTAAGAAAGAGAAGATTCATAATTTGGAAGTTCAAATAATCACGTAAAAGAAATAACCCCAACCTTTTCTTCCATCCAGATGCTACCATCGTCTCTATTTGTATTATGGTGACGTATATTTTTAAATAAAATATTTTTCCAAGAAATAAAAAAATATATATCAACATTCAGTTGCACTATTTCTAGAAATTTACACGTTACGTTGACCAAACAGTGACTGAGAACAAATTCTCTGCATTAAGTAATCGTTTTTTCTATCAAATCTATGTGAAGTTTGAAACTTGATGAATAAAAGAAGTAATTATATCTTTTAGTCACTATTTTATTATATGTTTTTGCATAATTCTGAGTAGAAAATTGGACAAAGTTCTGGTGACTTGAGTATTGACGAAAGCAGTGGAGTTGTGCGTGTTAAACATTCGTTTGATTTTGAAAAGGAACATGTTGCAAAATTTCGTATCTTTGCACAGGTTGGTATGATAATTAAGTTGTTCAAAACAAAAGGAATAACCATTGGCAATAAGAATAAATGCAAAAGTAAAAAAGGCAAATTCTTATATGTACCGAAATAAAAGAAATACAAATAAAAAAATCCTAGGCATTCAATTTTGAAATACATATTTGATAAATATAATTATCGGTTATTTGTACTAATTTATATCATTAAACTACATGTAAATCAATCGTTTGACTGCATTTAAAGTCTATTGTCAAATATAAACCTTAAATGTAGTTATGCTCATTTTACTTAACTTGAAAATTTCAACGAAAAAGAGTTGTTTCTCTTAACTATGTTTGCATTTACTGATATTTATAAGCAACGCATTAACCCATAAACGTGAACAATGAAGCATGAGTGGAGGGGCGAAGGTTTCTCATCCCGGAATCCCCACTTTGGTTTTGCCAAATTCTAAAATTCTTAATTACAAGGGAAGTAAAAGACTAATATAAATCCCGATTCCCGATTCATGTATTTCCCAAAGTTTCGGGCTTTATTTATAGAAATCCCGGAATCCCGAATTTTAAAAATTTCATATCCCGGCATAAGGGTCCCCCTCAAGCATGATTAGGACAATGAATAATTTAATCATTTAAAGTGATCAAATCGGGACCTTTCTCTAAACGTTGACACTTTGTTGTGCAAGTGAGCCCGAGGAGCTTCTTTTACCCCTTTCGTTCAGCGAATATTAGGCAATTAATCATATATTTTCCGGACAACGTATTACTCCAGAAGCTGGTATGATTTTTTTAAAATATCGAAAAAAAATCTGATGCAAGTGTTAAAATACTGATATGCTAGAGAAATGGTGCATTATTATATTTTCGTTGACATAAATGACTATTAACCTTTTTTCTTCTATTGTCATTGGCTTCCGTGGAAAAAAGTAATATCAGTTATTTATCTTTCAAGGATCTAGCAAGACCACCACTAACCTCAACTGCAACTCTGATTGTTCACGTGTTAGACGTCCAGGATATGCCACCACGATTCTCAAAAGCAACCTTTAATACGGCACTTGATTATCATTCCCCAGTGGTAAGTTAATACATATATTCAGTAGTTACCTGTATTTTGGATCTTTGACAAAATGAGACAATGAGACAATGAGCGTTTGGTATATTTTTCTGAATGTTACATACTTCAAGACTTCAAACTTAAAGACAATTCGAAATCGACCTATTAAGATATGGAAGACAAACTTGACATTTACCCCATTTCCTTTCTTTTTCATATTTGACATTGCATATCACACAACAAACACAGAATTAGTCTCAAAAATATATGCTAACTAATAAATGAAGGGATATGGAGTAAATGTACATGACAGAAAGTCTCTACAAATACATGGTAAAACAACGCAATGAACGCTAGCATGGTCAATGGATGCCTTTGGGATCAGTTCAGCAATTGATTTACTTTTATCAGCCTCTTGTTTATTTATCTCAATGTGTATTTATAAATGTTAAAAAATGAAGATGTAATTAAGGTTTGAAATCTACTAAAATACGCGAGAAACTATTGATTAAGGGGTAAACAGATAAATTATATAAAAAAAATATGTTAAATAATAATTTTTTGCTATATTTAAAAATACACCATAGTAGGCCATGGGCTGAAATCACTTTCCGTACCCCCCCCCCCCCCCCCCCCCCCCGCCCCACTTATGATCTGGACCGGTTTTTTTTTCAATCCTTTGATATCCCCTCTTCAAATAACACATAACCTGCACGCATAGACAGTATAGGGCCACTTTTATAGTACGGCACACAAAATTCTTGTATTTTAGTTTTAATCTTAATTTCATCTTTTCAGCTCCATACTTTTTATGTAGATAAGTTAGATGTACTGAAATTTGGTACCAAATTGAAGCTTATTTATAAATACTTTACAATAAACACAAGTTTGGCATTATTACGCCATTTTTATGATCTGGGGATGCAAAAATGTACCCCTCCTCCTACAAAAAATTACGAAAATGACGAATTTTATGCTGTCAATTCCTTTCAGATAAATAAATCTCATCATTTAAAATTCACAGTAACTTCACAGTAACTTTGGTATATTGTTATTTGATCTAGTTTTTATGCTTAATTTATCAATTGTGATAAAATGTTGAAAAATTAGACCATTAAAGTCCTTAAAATTTTGCTTTTCGGTATAAAATTCAGTGTTCTCCATAGATGCTCAGTTATAGCCGGTTGTTTTACAGTGCTGACTTTTCCAGTGTAACTTAGAGCGCGACCTAGGCTACGAGCGGAAAGTACCGACAAGTCTTTACTATTTCAATCAAGATTTCCACATTTTGTATTATTTTTAAGTGATAGTTTCTTTGTTTTCATCTCCAAAGCAACCCTTCTTTAAAACTAAGATTTAAAAACAAGTTCATTCAAGAATTGAGGTTTTTAGTCTTTTTGCTGTTCGCACTAGAAACACTATATTCTTAATTTCCCCCACAGTAATTTAAATCAAGTAAATGAACAAGGACCCAAGAGAGCTTTGCCCTTAGCCAACTTTTTATTTAGATTATATTTGTTACTTGTACTGTGTTTGATTAATCTTCACTCTTTAGATATCCAAACAAAACATTTCTATTGTTTTGCAAGTGGTTCATTTTATTTTTCAATGTGTATTTCACATTGCTGAATTTAAAGTATCCATATATTAGCAGTGAACATCCACATTTCTAACTTTTGTCAGATTGGTAAAATAAAAATTTTGTATTTGCAACGTTTTGCAGAATTTTTAGTGAAATTCAATATAAAGTCTTAATGATTATAAACTAATTATTCCTTAAGCATTTGCATACAATTTTTCTTGAAAAATATCATTCACAAGGTTCTTAATGCATTTTTTATCACATTACAGGGAACGTAACTCAACATTGTAATTTGCGTTATTAATTCATGTGAAAGGTAGATCAGGCTAGACTTGTTTTCAATCTTGAAAAGTGAATTTTAGGGGCTATATTTATAAATCAAATAGCACAGTCTATTAAATGTATTATATATTCTCTATTGGTTAATTAGGTTTGCACATGTCACATATCAATTTGAACACTTGCATGGGTAAACAAACTGTTGACAACCGGAAATAATAAAGGTTAATTAAGGCATTGTTAATGGAGGCTATGATCTTACACTGTGTTAATTACATGTAATTATTTAATCATTGACAAATATTAGGCCATACAAAATTAATTAATTGGTTCACAGGCAATTTTTCATCTAAAATAATGAGGGAGGGAGGTGATTTTTTTTATCTTTTTATTTGTCAAAAAATGGATGAGGCAGCTTTTTACATTGTAAAAACCACCAAAAATGTAGTGAGGGAGGTGATTTTTGTTTTTGTTTTATTGAAATGGCAAAAATAGGGTCAATGAGGGGCTTTTTTCAAGCCTCAAACTAGATGAGGGAGGGCCTGTGAACCAATAAATTATTTTTTATGGCCTTAGGTACCATATGAATAATTATACTAAAACTAATCCAAGATTCTGTTTATCGCAAAATAATCAACGAATGATCGAATAACGCAGTAATCCACGAAAGCGCGCATCACATGAGTGAATTACAACGTTTTCGATCATGAGTTGAATATTTTCGATAATCAGAACATAGGATTAGTTATTGTTTTTATTATATAGATCAGTTCTCTCATAATTATTGGTTTAATTTGAGATTCTTTTCATGAACTACATTTTCCAAGTTAATCCGCCGCGAGGTTTACTTAACAACAACGTTGGCGACGTCTATTATGACGTCACTCCCTGAGTAAAATTGTGGAAAATAATTTCACTGTTAAGTATTACTTTTCTTTCACTGAGAAACTTCAATCTTTCGCCGTTCTCTATATAATAAGTATCTGTAAAATATCCTATTTTACCGACTGGCTTTCAAATTTGAAAGCTGGTCGGCTTTAAAATATAGCTGGTCGAGGAAGCCGACTAAAACCGCCTATGAAGAACCCTGAAATTTTTTAAAAATGGAAATTTTCGGGATTTTAAATATTTTTACAATTTTGACTTTCTTACTTCTAGATCGTATAATAATTCCGAATGCAATAATGATTTATGATATGAAAGCAACGAATGGTGTGAAAAAAATTTAGAGTCAGACTTATTGTGGGATCAGAAATGCAAAAATAAGCACACTCCCCCTTAAAATTAGGGGTTCAGGCTCTAAATGATAAAAAGATTATCTAATGCATGCTGAATTACATTTAAGGCAATTCAAACTTTTGAAGGGGTCTTTTTTTTTGGCCCTTCTGCTCGAATTTTATGAAAAATGGGAATTATTGCTGCTTTGACTTAGAAATGTAAATACTTCACGATTTTTGTATATAACGTAAAAATGTTGATAAAATATCGTTTCATTACATCTAAGCTATTAGAAGGTATGCTTTTGAACATTTAAGACTAACTAAACTCTCACAAATTCCACCCCCCCCCCCCCCCCGATTTTTTTTTCAACACAATTTATTTATTTTATTCAGATTGAAAAGCTTCAACATTGTATAAAGGTCCAATATCATAACACTCAAACACAAAAATGCACAGGGGCTCCCATATATAACAAATAAGATTATGCGCGTGGTGTATGGGCAATTATATACAAGACTTAAACTTTGAATTTTGTAAAATTCCGAGATGCTGAGAATTCCCATTTTTCACGAAAATCGCCAAAAATTTTCAATTTTACCCACCTTTTCTGCGTTAAATTTGCAAATGTTCCAGACCATACGCGTATTTAGACCGTACGCGTACGGTCCGGACCATACGAGTATTTTTTTTCGAAATACCCATGCGGTATGGTCCGACCGTACGCCTACGGTCTGGCTAGTTCAAAGTCTTGCGTATTCTTGGATAATATATCAATAAATGTATATACAGAATACAATATTATTTAATGAATTAAGCTCTTATGTTTAGAAACAAACAAGATTTTCTAGAAGTCGTTATTTTAAAGAAAATATAAGAGAAAAATAAGAATTAACTTTACTGCAATTACGTTTTGGAGATTCCTTTATAAAATTAACATACTAATTGAACGTTATTTGAGATAAAATAATAAAAAGACCTTGTGCTTCGAAAACAATAAATGGATTGTTAATTTAAATGAAATATTTGGTCTTTTTGTGTGAAAATCCTTAGAAGAAATCATTGAACACCACGTGTAAGGAACATAACATTTTTTCTAATCACCCGCAAAAAGGGTGCAAATCCCAAAAACTCGCAAGGGACGGCTGAATAAATATAACAGTCCACGAACAAAACTTCTTAATGTAAAACTGAAATTAATGTATTACCTTTGAAATTTGTGTGAAAATGTGAAAATATTTCTTTTATATTTCACAACTTCTATAATTTTTAGTTATATGTGTAATTTATTACCGGTATTTCTATAAAGACCTAATAATTTATACGATTTTCAATGGTCAGTTTTGACTGCAACTTACTTCTTTGTTTGAATAACGAATGTATTGTCTGTTTTTCTCTTTGTACTCATACGGTCTAAATATACGCGTATGATCCAGCTCGTAGAAGACCGTTCACGTATACTTGAATGGTCCGACCGTACGCGTATGGTCGGACCATACGCGTACGGTCGGACCATATGAGTATACGCATACGGTCCGGACCGTACGCGTACGGTCCAAATACGCGTATGGTCTGGAACACATATATTGCGTATTGCGATATATCAAATGCATTTTTTAAAAGAAAGTAAAAATATTAGTATGTTTTGTTCATATATATGCACAGATAGGCATATTTTTTTGTATTTTCAATCATCATTTTCTTAGGGTAGGGGTAAAATTTTCGGTATCTAGAGTTACATTGAACACTCCTAGTTTTTCTAAACATTGTTTTAAGATAACTTATATCTCGGTTAGAACAATGAATTGGCATACCTGCACATAATTCCTCCAGATTTGCTACATATAACTATTTAAAAGTATATTTTGGACAATTCTGATATGCTAAAAATTCCCATTTTCCGTCAATTTTGTACAATATATTGATTTTAATCTAATAAGTGGGACTTAAAATCACAAATCATAATAGAATTAATGCAATATTTCTATATGCAATGCAGACCTTGAGTGTGTTGTTTATTTTTATGCGAATATAAACAAAAAAATGACTATTTTAGGGTGAATTTTGTTGGGGTAGGGGTAAGATTTTCAGTATTTAGAGTCACATTAAACACTCCTTGTATTTCTAAACAATGTTTCCAGACAACTAATGTATCGCATAGAACAATTAAATGGCAAATCCGCAGATATATCCTCCAGATTTGACATATATTACGATTCAACAGTTAACACTGGATAAATCTGAATTGCATGAAATTCCCATTTTTCATCAATTTTGGGCAAAATATTGAGTTTAAGTCAACAAATGGGTGTTAAAATACTAAAACAACGGCAGTAGAATACCGAAGGAACAAAGGGGTGATATTCACAAAAATCGAAGTCCAAAGACAGGGCAAAAACGAGAACACAGAAAACAATGACGTTAGACACAAAAACAATGACGCCAGACAGACACAAAGCACAGAACCAGAAACCACAACATTCAGAACAAAGGCACTCACAGTGTGAACTCCAGTGAAACTGAGAGTGACATCAGGTGCTCCGGAAGGGTAAGCATGTCCTGCTCTGTTAACAGCACCCGTCACACTGTGAGTGATTCAATCCGGGAAAATGTCAAAGTCGGTAGTCAAATCCGGGAAGACGTGAATCTAGCTGAAAATGTCCACTTTCATTTGGGATACTGACACGTCATATCTTTCAATGATGCTATGGTGACGGCCATAGAATTTCTTGAGGGATGAAATTTACAAAGGTTGAACAAATCCCTGACTAAGCAGCTTTTGTGACAGTGTTTGGACATAAATCACTATGTTTGGACATAAATCATTATGGACATAAATCATTATGTTTCTCATGCCACATTGTCATATATATAT